>QMIH01000838.1:32696-50530 GCA_003987875.1 Clarias batrachus | reverse complement strand
TATATATATATATATATACAAACCATTAAATTCAAATGTTCCAATCACTCCATGGTTACAGGCACCTACAGTAGGCATGCAGACTGCTTCAAACTTTTGTGAAAGAACGGGTCGCTCTCAGGAGCTCAGTGAATTCCAGCATGGTACAGTGATAGGATGCAACCTGTACAAGTCCAGTCGTGAAATTTTCTCGCTACTAAATATTCCACAGTCACCAGTTAGTGGTATTATAACAAACATAAAATCACAGAGCGGGGTCAGCGGATGCATAGTCAATACTACAGACCTCCAAACTTCATGTGGACTTCGGGCTAGCTTAAAAATAGTGTGTAGAGTGATTCATGGAACAGGTTCCCATGGCTGAGCAGCTGCATCCAAGCCTTACATCACCAATTGGAATGCAATGTATCGGATACCACAGACGTGGCCACAGCCTTTTTTTTGTTGTTGCCTATACTGTATTCTCACCCAGCGATGTGTGTGTTTTTTTTTTAAAACATGTTAAACAATACCAATGATTTAAAAGCACTGCATTATTATCAAATCAATGTAGTTTTAGTCATAGTTCAACATACATTTTGTCCACTAGGTGTCATCATTGTTAAATGCAGGAAGAGCAGACTGTGGCAAGGACTGTACTGTACTGTAAGCCTGTAACAAGGACAATGTCTGCAGATAGGATTTAGGTTGAATTAATGAAATATTCATTTGCATTTTAATGTAAAATTAAATCATACATATTAGACACACAGCAGCACAGTGAGATTGGAACCTGTCTGCTACTTTACATTTATCAGCAGGCTGTGGCATCATCGCTCTGTGGTAACCTCTGGCCCACATTCGTGCAGTGTCATGCATGCTAAAATGAAATATGTGTCAGTGTGTGGCCTTGCTGCTGGCTTTTTTTCATCAGAGGAAAACTGCTATTGTTAACATACAGTAATTGAATTCCCACCGAAGGAATAAGAATGAGCATTATTTTAAAATTACAAGTAAACTACAAAAAATACTTCTACTTCAGTATGACAGTTTCTGTTTTTTTTTTTTTTGCTTGTATAATGTTACACTTAACCCTTCTTGAGAATTTTTTTTAATTTTTTTTTTTACTATTGACAATAATACATGATTATAAAATATCATGGTTTGATTTAATGAAGAATATATTAATGACTATACTTGAGAGTTTATATCTGTAATAGTTTCATTGTTTGTTGTGTGTGTGTGTGTGTGTGTGTGTGTGTGTGTGTGTCCTTGACTTAAAGACTCTGTACTTAGATCTATTATATTGTTTAAATTGTTTGACATTACATATTTTTCTCATGTTTGTATATTAGAATTTGAGCAGTGATACAACATCGGGCTCAAACCCAACAACATTAGTTTAAGCCCTAAATAGCCTAATTATGGCTGCCCACATCAAGTCAGCGGTGTGGGACCAATGTAATGCTGCAATGTCTGGTAAATCCCCCCCAGACAGGTCAGTGAAGGATACATAAGCTGGATAGTAAATAAACATGTATGTCTCCCCTGGTTAAGTTTGCAAATTCTCGACTATAATTCCGTAACTCCATAGTGAAATAGGGGATATAAAGTTACAGTATAATAAATACAAAATATGTACCTAAGACAAAATTCTTTCATTATTGCAATATGCAGTTCCTCCCTAAACCAATTTGTCACCACTGTCCTATTTGAATGATAAATATTTACAGATGTCTAAATGTCTAATTTTTTGTTTTTAACCTCCAGGCCCCAACCTCCAACAGCAAATGTAAGATAAACAGCCTCTGCTTTGAACCTAGAATGTAATTTTTGACAAATTTCTGAAAAATCTCTACATATTTTGTTATATGTAGTGGTCACAAGTGTGTTTCAGGACATAGGAGCTTGGTGAGCTGGTACAGTCAGCTCTGAAGTCAGAAGTGAAGAAGTGATACTGTATGATATCTGACCGACTCTCTTTTTTTATTTTTTTATTTTTTTTTTTTTAAAGTTTTACACTTCTTCATATGCGTTCTGTCATCATTTTGATGTCTTGAGTATTAATATACAAGGTTGAACACAATACAAATAAAGAAAAACAATTAAATAAGAAGGTGTGTGCAAACGTTTATATAAAAGCTGTTCTAATAAATGAATATCTCACAATGTGAGACAGCCTTAAAGTGCCATCCAGTATTAACACACTGTAACCAAATGAACTGCATTATACAATATACTGGTGAATTCCCATTGTCTCACTTTACATGTATTTGAAGAACTGCTTGGAAAATGTCTACTGCATTAGAATCCACAGCACAAATGTCATGCATAGCTGCTTTACCAATATGGTTTGTGACCAGAGGATGTAAATGCCTTACCACAAGGAAAAAGATAGTCATTTAAAGCTCTTGCTTTCATTTCACCTTGAAGCATACTAAGTAACCTAACAGCACAGAATGAGCACTCTGTAGACGCAGATGTAAATCTAACATGTGCTGTATATTAGGGTGGAAATGTGAAACCTGTAAAAGCACAAGAACACATACACAAGAACACGTAGATCATTGTGAAGAAATTAAAAACACTGAAACATCTTTAAACATATTTAAGCCACACTGTGCCTCTTCTTGTAACTTTTTTTTAAAAGAAAGTTCAGCACTGCCAATCCAGCTGCAACGTCTGACATCTTGAGTCATGCTTTTGAATCTCGCGTGAGTGAAGATTTGTGCAGTAGCTTTGACAAGTGGTCTATAGTAACAACTGGTTAGTTGCTTTCTAAGGAGAGCTCTTGAACTGCTGAAGTAGTTATAAATAGATATATTAGATCCACCTGGACTTTATTGAATGGAAACTTTCTTTTAGCTCACATTTGTTTACTTTTCCTCCTGAGGTTTTTAACATAACGCCTGTCCCTCATCTATCCTCTTGAGAGAAGTGGTAAAGTGAAACCATCCACAATTCCTCTCAGCGAGGGGCCAGGTGAATTTGTAAAGGGTTCATGAAACCTTTGTCTGCGTGCAGTGACTTTCCTGCCTGTGCACAAGAAAACCACAGAGATTGAAAAGGCATCCAATTACAGACCTGTCTGTAAACCTTCGGAGAAAAATACAGAACACTGCTCGTACAGGTGTGAACCACACGCAGACATTCATATAATCATAACACTGAACTTCACACTTCTGCACTTTACAACAAAAACCTGAACAAACTGTAATTTCCTTTGTTCATGGGGTGGTACTATCAAGGGGAGATGTGTGTGTGTGTGTGTGTGTGTGTCTTTAGTATATACTGTAGCTTTTCTTTTTAAACCTAGGAAGCTTTAATTAGCTTTAAGATGACGTCTAATATGCAGTTTAATTCGCTTGCCTTTGATATGGAGTGACATAGAGATATACAAAGCAACTGAAATAAAACAACAAATTCGGAAAAAAAGTCATTTTCTATCGAGTGATATTTTTATCTGAAGCATAAAGGAAGCGAGTGGTTATCATTTCCTTTTTTTGTCCCAGTAATTTTACCACTTCAGTAATAATGTCATGGCAATGTGTAAAATACTACAAAGCTCTGTGTTATGTAACTATGACATCCATCAGGCTGCGTTAAAATGTCATGATGTTTTAATATTTTTGCCATTACTCTTATTATTTGTATTGGAAAACCTACAAGGAAACATACACTTTCATGTTTTCAGTTCCTCATTAAGGATATGTATTAAAAAAAAAAAAAGTTCACATGACAATTTCAAACACCTGCTAGTCACCCTTCTGAATGACATGTGTCAGTCCACAGAAGCGCTCCTTTAAATCCCTTGAGCCTGCAGTGAAAGCAGTGTCACTGATCTATTCTCGACTATGATCTCTTAAGAAAAAGACTTCTATTCTCTGAACTCCTCACGCACTACAGCACACATACCTACTCATTTCCGTCTTTATATGAAGACGTTCTTTTTTCACGAGAAAAGGAATCAATATTTGTTGTACTAGAATGCTATATCCTGCGTAAGTGGGTTTGACAGTAAGCCCTGCATGGGCTTAGAGATTTGTTTGTTCACGCTTTAATCTTCTTGCAACTTCAAAGAAATCGTTTTGGCTAGATTGAGCTGCTCTAGACATTTCCCATCCAAAAGCTGTTTTTTAGGGGCTCGTGAAGAAATAAAACACAGACGCACACGTGTGCTATTTCCATGTAATGCTTAGGTGTACATGAAAATACACACAGAGTTTATGCAAGCATGCCTGAACAGGACGTGGTAAAGAGGTGTGAACAAAACATCCCGCTTGAGTCACACAGATCAGGTTAAAGGAAATCGATTTGCCATTTTACCTCTCCAGTTAGAATGAAATGTCAGAGGTTGGTGGGTATGACACAGTGTGCAATTGCACTTCATACTATTTAAAAATATATGCTCTCATAGGCAACTTTAAATATTTTATAAGCTGGAGTTTATAAGCATTTCAGAAGCATCCAGTCAGAAGGAGAAAAGTAATTGAACTGTCCTAATTTCCTGGTAGAATTTTAGGGTTATGGAGGAATTCTTAATACTGAATACGGCTATTTAAGGTGAATAACAGTAAAATGGGAGTAGATGAGAACGAAGAAGATGCTACTTGCCCTCCTACATACTGTATTCAGTCAAATAAAAAAAAGAAGTACAACCTCCTTTGATTTTCATCGGCTATACCGCTTGATCCTGTATACAAGGTCACAGGGAGCCTGGAGGCTATCCTGGGAGACTTAGAGAACACAGGGTACACCCTGGTGCCAATCCATCGCAGGGCACACACGTATACACACACTTAAACGCTATGGGCAATTTTGGAACGCCAATTAGCCTAATCTGCATGTCTTTGGACTGTGGGAGGAAACTGGAGTACCCGGAGGAAACCCACAAAGCATGGGGAGAACATGCAAACTTCATGCACACGGAGACGGGATACGAACCCGGCCAGAAATCAAATATGGACCCTGGAGGTGCAAGGTGATAGTACTAACCACTAAGCCACCGTGCCACCACTACAGTATTTCGATTGTATGTTTGTTTGTTTTTTTGTTTTTTTTTAAAACAGGGCCCATATAACAAGTGCTTGTGCCTCACCAAACTCCAGACCTTAACCCCACTGAACATAACAGAAGCTGTGGTGGGGTCATTTAGCTCATCTGCCACAGGGATTTGAAATTTGAAATGCTTTTTTCTGCTTTGCACAGTTGTAAAGAGCAGTTATTTGAAATACTGTAGCATTCATATCAGTTGAAACCAGTCTGGTTTCAGTATTTTACCCACAGTATGATCACTCACTGATTAATTAATTGATTAGTTAGTTAGTTAGTTAGTTTATGCCAAATTCACTGTAAACCTGGGAGACTGTATTGCACCTGAAAGCCCCAGGAGGTCAGTGGTTTCTGAAATATTCAAACCAGCCCATCTGGCACCAGCAACCACCATGCTCAATTTGACTGAGATTACATTTCCTCCTCATTCCGATATTTGAGCTACACATAAACCGAAAATCTCGAACTGCTGCCACATTGATTGTTCCTAATAAAATTTCGAATTAATCCATAGAGTCTTTAAAATGTATATACTCTTATGCGCACTATTACAAGCTTCTATTACAGGTATCCAAATTTTCTCTACCTATGTATTTTATCCATGTAACCACCATTTATGGCACTTCTGCTTTAAGCTGCTTTAATGTGTCCATCACACCAGTTTAGACAATCCTGCCTCAGTAACTTGTCCAGACGATGATGGATGGCAAGGCAGATATGGCACTTTAGGGTGATGGTCATGCTTTGTTTGCATCACTAGGCAACCAGGAAACTGAAGATGATTATCAGCAGCTGACTTCTTTTCTTGCCCCAACCGAACATGCTGTTCAACAAAAATAAACTGGAAAAGCAGTAAAAGAGCAATCGCAAGGCGGCATTTCTTTTTTTTTTTTATTGCTCCCAGGTTAATTTGTCATAGTTCTAGAAAACAGGAACACAAACCACTGTGGATACAGTTTGTCATCCTTTTTAAGGATCCATGTTAAAAAGCTGTGCCTTATAAAAAATACTTGAGTAATAGTACTCCATTAATTGCGTACTATAATAAAGTATCATTTTGAGGCATTGATAATTTATTTGAGTATTAATTAAAATTGAATAAATATACAAACACAACACTACGGAGTGAAAACTAGCAGAGTTGTTTAGGTTATTGTACGAGACTACAGTAATCAAAAAAGTTTGTATCATCAATCTAAATATTTCTACTGTAAATTCTATGGTAGCAAACTTGTCCTCCTGTCTCTAAAACCCTTAGCAAACTTTATAGAGACAAATAACAACGACACAGAACATTATGTAACTGATTAACTAGGCTGTGCTTTTTCCAAAGACAGCATACCAGGAGAAAGTGATGCTCACAACTGCCTTGCTGCTATAGCTAACATCACAATAAACAATAGCATATTTTTTGCCACTGTAATCAAATAGATTGCTACTGTAATCTATTTGCATTATTAACATCTCATGGACGCAAACAATGATAAACCCACCCCAAGTAATATTACAATAATTAAAAACTGTTTTATTATTGCTACTGTTTATTAAAAAAATGCCATCTAGTACAGGGTGACCGATGAGAAAACATTAGCTCATAGATTTTAAACTCAAAATGGCATGCCATTTGAGTTACTTGTCCTTTTCTCCTCTTTCAATCCTTGCTTGATATTGTTCATCACTCAACAATCATGAACACTTCTTGTTGAATGGCATCCTTCAGTTCAGACACCTAAGTCATTAGTTTCCCATCACCACTTAATGTCAGACTCTGACGTTTTTATTGTGAAAATCATAATTAATAAAATGACCCACAAAGTTAAAATTGTACTTATAAACGTGTTAGCATTGTGGCGGTGACACGGTGGCGTAGTAGTTAGCACTGTCGCCTTGCACCTGCACTCGGGGTTCGATTCCCAGCCAGGTTTTGTGTGCATGGAGTTTGCATGTTCTGTACCCGTGCTTGGTGGGTTTCCTCCAGGTACTCATGTTTCCTCCCACAGTCCAAAGAAATGTAGATCAGGCTAATTGCCGTTCCCCGTGAGTGTATGTGGTGTGTCTGTGCCCTGCGATGGATCGGATTGGCACCCTGTTCAGGGTGTACCCTGCCTTGTGCCCTAAGTCTCCTGGGATAGGCTCCGTGCCTCCCGTGACCTTGAATACAGGATAAAGTGGTATAGATGATGAGTAAGTGAGAGTGGTAAATGTTGTTTCTGATAAAGGCCACAGCTAGGCCTTTCTAAAAACACATAAACAACAGAAACATAGAGAAGCGAATGTTGCATAATTTGTTAAAAACCCTCTGATAAAAACAGGATGAATTATAATATCAATATAATTTAATATTATTGTAATATAAATATTTTTTTTATAATTCTAATAAATCTTATATAGACTATAAAATTACAGTTACAGTATATAAATCCTAAACTTTGTTTCACAACCCAACCCGTTCCATTCACGTTTGTTTCATATTACAAAACACCAGATTTTTTTCATGTCTCACATAAAAGACAGCTAGTGACATCAGGAGTTATTCTCCAAATTTGACAAAAAGCTTTAATTAATTAAAACTGCAAACCTTCCCTTTAATATAATAGCTATCTGTGAATTTGAAGATGATCAACCTGCGCTTCCTTTCTCAACCTGACACACGCTTCTCACTAGAACTGTGTAAATCTGAACTGTGTAAATTCATATTTTTAAAATGGCAATTTTTATGCTGCCTAGCAAATTAAAGCCTTTTTTCTAAATAACTAACAAGTGATTTTCTTATAACCACACAGGTTATAAGTTTCCATGAGTTCTCATGACATTGCGCATGTGGAAATCTTTTTACTTTCACTATTAAACATACAGTAGTTGTGATTTGTGTTGTTGAATTTTTACAATGCAATAGAGTATCACAAGCATTTTGAGATGACAATGATTTTTTTTATTTATTCTGAGCTGCTGATTGCAATTTTGGCTAAATAAATTTAGTTTTTCATTCCTAAACTATAATTGACAGCAAACAATTTTTTTTTACACCTTTTATGAAATAGAAAATCCAGTTGTGATGTTCATAATAAAACATATAAAATTAACTGTTAAATAAAACTATTAAATATGTTGAATTTTTTTCACCAAACTGGACATGATTACAGGACTTTCTCTCACAAAAAAAAAAAGTTACAGGTGTCTGGTTAGAGATCATTCTCATCATCGTCATCTATACCACTTTATCCTGTATACAGGCTCGCAGGAAGCCTAGATTCTATCCCAGGAGACTTGGGGCATGAGGTGAAGTACACCCTGGAGGGGGTGCAATCCATCGCAGGGCACACATCCATACACAGACTCATTTATAAACTTTGAGCAATTTGGGGAACGCACACGGAGGATAGCACAATCAATACAAGAGTGCAAGGATGCCACATCCAATTGGCTCCTAAGACTAGTACGTTGTTGTACTGTTTTTGGAGCCCAAGGATGTCAATTTGAATCAGATCTGATCAGCCAATCTTCATTCAGTTCTGATTTTTTGAGTGACCATTTGGTGCATTTTTAGTTTTAATAATACATTAAACAGATCTTAACTGAGGCTCATCCATGCCTGTGGGGAATAAAAGCCAGCCCATCCAGCCTAATCCTACAGAAAAGCCAATGCAGCACAAATAATAAAATAAAATAAAATAAAATAAAATAAATGATTCGACCCATGAGATGTGCTGTATAAAGAAGTCCCCACCTCACACCCAAAGGATCCGCTGCTAGCGTCCAGTGAACCCTAAATCTAGATAGTTCAATGTTAATATTTTTAATCTTATGGCTGATTGGTGTATACTGTATGTGTGCTGGTTAAAATGGGTTCTCATTCTTCTGAATATTGATAGTAAAAGAAGTTATCCACAATTTGAGATTTTTGTGAGTTTTAAAATAGCTAATACAGTTAACAAAAATTATTCTAAAAATATTTAAATTATTTAAATATAATTTTATTCTACACATTGACATATTTCATAGCTTTCTTCATACATATTGTATACATACTGCAGCCTGTGACATTTAAATGTATGAGAAAAAAAAGCCCCCAAAGCTTTACAACTATCTGAAGATAAAAAGTAATTTTCCCAGGACATGGAAAAAAGTTTAATATCATTTTCACTTCAGAAAAAGGTCAAAATAATAATGAGTCATACCACTCCTTTTTCCTAGGAATCTATACAATTATACTATAACGTATGTTATGACCCATAAGTTAACGGACAGGCTTGTCGTCATATTCTGTGAATTACTCATTAAATTAGATCTCATTTGTCTCTTTAACATGAATTCTATCTAATTGGAAACAGTATGTTGGAAAAACTTTTACAAATTTGCAAAGAAATGCAGCAGTCAGGCAAAATGGCACAAATGCTTTGGAAAAAAAACTTTTTAGATAAAGTAATATAATTTCGTTTTTCAATAAAAACAGGACAATAACTTTAGTTTAAAAAAACTAAACCTGAATACATTTAGTTTTATGTCCTGAATACATTTAAAAGTAGGAGCTTTTTGACCCTTTGAACTTTTGATGCTTTAACTTTTTGACTTTCTTTTGAGAGCAGTCTTGATTGAATAGTCCAATTTTTAATTAATACAAATTAACACATTATTTATATTTTTAAGTAAGCATATTTTCTCTGGATCTTTCCACACAACCTAACCGTACCAGTCACATTTGTTTCATATTTCAAAAACCAGTGTCTATTTCAACACCAGATTATTTTTCACCCCTCATACAGAAGACAACTAGTGACATCCAATTTTGGAGTTATTCTCCAAATTTGACAAAAAGCTGTGTTGGATTAAAATTGCAAACTTTGCCTTTAATGTAATAGCTATCTGTGTGCATCTACATTTAATAATTCACCTACTGTACCATAACTGCACTGTAGAATTTGAAGATGAGCACCTTGTGCTTCCTTCCTCACTCTGACACACCCTTCTCGCTAGAACTGACTCTAAAGCTACAGTAAATCTGGACTCATCAGTCCTCATAACCGTCAAATGTTAAAATGAGTTAAAAATGTTGCCTAAATAATTTGAGGTAATTTGTTTCACTTCATTTATATTTTTTGTATCTAATTAGATAGCCATATACAAGATATAAATTGAAAGAAAAAACTACCTCAAACTTGTTAAGCCACATTTATAGCTACAGTAGCAGACAATAAGAACAAATACGTTCTTTTCAAATTAAATAATGAAACAAACTTTCGATGAAGTACTTCATGATGCATGTTAATGTACTCTATATCAGATCATCTTCACATATATTATTAAAAATGGCAGGAGACAAAAACTTGATGTTAGCACAAAGCTAAGATGCTTAGCACAATCAGCACCCACCAATATTTATTGTGCAAAAGCTGATTTATGAATCATAGAAGATATCTTCCGCAAAGATTATGCTGATTGCCAACGTCTATTTCTGAGTTTCGGGAATTGAAAATAATGCAAATATTTTCATGGAACAAGTGAAAAAAAGCAAAATGCAAATGTAGCTTGTATGCATATACTGTTCTTGACTTGTTAAAATTATATAAAATATTATTACAAGACACATGAAATGACCAGGTATAAACAAGACTAGTCTATGGAAACACCATGGATACAAACTTTCAAAACGGTTTAAAACACTATGGGAAAAATACAATAAAATAAAAAAACTAAAAAAGCAGAAGAGTCCCCAATAAAAGTACATGAGCACGGGAAAAAGATTCACCAAACATTGATGATGATGATTATTCTTAAATTGAACATTTTTTTTGCTCAACCTAAAAAAAAAAAAAGTCCATTCAGCACATGTTTTTATATTTATACTCGTATATGCAAGTGGTTTTATCTTCTAACGCTTGGACAGGAAGCATGTGGTCAGACTAATATATAGACTAAAAACGCATATAGTGGTAGTACAAGTCTACTACGTAGCTGTTAATGAATTTCAGTTAGGGTACCATGTATGATTGATACGATATCCTGCCTGAAGCTAGAACCTTAAAGCTGTCACTCTACTCAGTAGGCACGTGAAAGAGTGTTAAATTAATAAATTTCATTAAATCACTGAATTTAAATATTGTGAATGACTACAAGATCTTAAGATCTTATCGTAAATCTGTGGTAACCCAGTTCCTCTCTCACTCCCTCCCTCCCTCCCTCCCTCTCTCTGTCTCTCTCGATCTCGCTCGCTCTAGGTCTAATTCTGTGGTATCGTAGCTACAGACACACAGTTTTGGTGTGAGTACATTCATGAGCTGTTTTCGAGCAAGTTACATGCAGAGATGTAAGTTAGTGTTTATTGATTTTTATTGATCGCAGCAGTTTTGTTAAGCAGTCAACGTGCTTTAAGCTTTGTGTTAAGTATGATTTTAATGCTTTCTGGCTTTCGCTAGAAATTAGAAACAAAAAATTGTGCCAGTGACTTGAAAAAAAGAAAAACTGATTATAGATTAATTTATTCACATTATGTAATGTAATATTGTTAATGATGTTAGTATGATGGTAGAATACACACAAGTTGCTATAATGATTTTTAATCATTATATAAATGATTTATATATACATACACATACACATATACACGTGGGTGTTATTTAAACTTGCATCGTTACAGCCTGTTGCATTCAGTCCGCCTACATTTTATCTCTGTCTGCAATTGTCTGTCTGGAATTCCCAAACTTAATTTTCTTTCATTGTAACGCATAATATAGAACAAAATTATAATATTTTGTTTCTCATTGCTAAAAATTAGCTAAAAGCTTTGAATGTCATATTACTAAAAACATAATATAATATTAAAATATTTTTTTTTTTTTGCACACATGCAGTTGGAAACAAGATGAAAAAACTAACCACATACCTACTCACCCTGACTTTTGGACGTTTTTTCAATCTGATGCTGAGGCGAAAGGCCAGCATATAATTCAACCTGGGGGAAATACCTCTTTTAGTCATTTAACGACCTCAACAATTTCAGTTTTCATTTACTCTAAATTAGTCGGGTTCTGTGAAGTTGATTTATTATTTAGAGATTTAGAAAATATGTGCCGTCGCATGACATAAATCACACACCACTATACGGAATTAAATGCCGCCATATCCATTGAACTCTATATGGCATTCAGGGAGAATGATTCACAATTAGCAAATTAACAGCTAATATAATATAATTACTATTCTCTATTATTATCTACTATCACTAGTCTCTATTATATTAATACTAATATAGAGAGAATAGTGTGTATTATAAGATAAAAGGAAAAAAAATATTTTAAGACATTAGCATTGGCAACTCCTCTTTAACTCCAAACTCATTTCTGCAGCTAGCAGACAATGCCAGATCACGTTTTGAAATGAGGAAGTATGTCTGTTATCACACAGTTTCTAATTGACAATGAATGTAAAATATTACTATTAAATAAAGTAACAGAGTCCATGTAGCTGTGCAAAAAGACTACCTGCCATGACTGACAGTCATTTTTCCAATGTTGATTTTTTATTTTTATCTTTCAGAAAATGCAAGTTTTTTACGCCTCAGGTATGAACTTTTCTGATGGGATTAATGACAGCTATGATTATGATGAAAATGACACAAATTGTTGTGGAATGGTGTGTGATCAGTCAACAAGTATGCATTTTGAAGCCATCTTCATCCCCATTCTGTACTCTGTTGCGTTTGTGCTGGGCCTGATGGGTAACGGCCTGGTGCTATTCGTGCTGTGCCAGAAGAGGCGAACATGGAGTGTGACAGACGTCTTTGTCCTACACCTGAGCGTGGCCGACATTCTGTTACTCCTCACCTTTCCACTCTGGGCGGTGGATGCAGTGAGTGGATGGAGTTTTGGCATCGGTTTCTGCAAGCTCTCTGGAGCGCTGTTTAGGGTAGGAGTACTGTATACTGTGTTCAGTGGCCTGTCTAATGCTTATTTATTTGCACATTATTTTACACATACAGTATGTCTATAACAAAAACATTCTTTAATATATATATATATATATATATAGGAATTTTTATTTATATTGCTTTAAACAAAATCTTTGAACAAATAATAGCAATTAATCTTTGATTTTAGAGCCTCTTACAATTAGCAGAAACAAAACTTGACTCTTGGCTACCGCTATGTTGAAAACAGAACTGAAAAAACAGTTATGAGTTTCATTTGTTGCAGGATGGTGTTGATGCTGTTTAAGATTGTTTTTTATATATAGGTAAAACCTATGAATTAAATATAAAACCATAGATCCAACATGGTTTCTTCTGGAAATAGTGGAGTTATTCAGAAGTGTGTTTATGTCCTCACCATGTACTATTAGCAAACTGGTCACATTGTCCTGTAATTACAATGATAACATAATGTGTAGTGTGTTAAAGGTCCCAGAACCATCACACGCATTCCTCTGGCCATTCTTGAAATCTCGAGTGGCCCAGAAGTCCTAGCAGTCTTACTGTATATTTACAGCTACAGTTATACAGCACCCAAAAATTAAGGGAACATATAATCCTGGTTTGACTTGAATACCCCTCGTATATAAATCTAGCCTATGCTTTAAGTCAAACTGGAACTAAATGTCCCTTTGACGTTTGAGAAGTATATACTCTATGGAACCTACTTGTCTATTTCTTTATGTTCTGGACACCCAGGACATTTCTAAATAATGGAGGCCACATATCAAAGTCATCATGTGAGTTTGGAAGAGCTTCCTGTAGCACAGTCCTGTGCATTTATTAGGAACATCATAAAAACTGTGGATGCGGTTATCTATTAGGACAAATTACTGGTTTAAACTTTTTTTTGATATTATACCTCTTGAGACTAATACTTTTTGAAAGTGAGATACATTCAGTAACTTGAATTATGATACTGATCCTACTGCTGATAAAAATCCCTCATGTATTGATGCTGCCCTTTAGGGAGGATGCGACTCATAATAAATACTGTACTTGCTATTTAAACTGCACTCTATAGAATATAAGAGCTCACTACAGAATACAAAATCAGTCACTGTGTCACGAGAATGTGAGAATTATGTTGAATTAATTAAAGCAGATTAGGACAGCATTAGGAGTATAGAGAAAGGAAATGACATGTTTTTATTTATAAGTGCCTAAATAACACTGCATAGAAACAGCCGTAGGTGACAACAAAAAGCCCACAACAGATTTCACTATGTAGTCATATTTTCCCCTAAAGCTAAGCCAACATTCAGAAACACTACAATTCAGCAATATGTGGGACCACATTAAACAGCAATGAAGTAAATGTTTTCTGTAGACGTTTTATATCTGTGGAACATTTTGGCCCACTCTTCTCTACAGGATTGTTTCAGTTCAATGCTGTTTGGGGCTTTTGTTTATACACAGCTCTGTTAAGATCAACTGGGTTTGGGGTCTCAACATTTAATTGGTTATTTAATTGTTACCAGAGACTGTGGGTGCAAAACAAATTAAAATTATCAACCCTTCCAACACCATGTTTCACAGCTGGCACGTGGTATTTGTGGTAACATATGTGAATTCTAGTTCTCAGAGCAGCTATAGTAATGCCCCACCATTACAAATGAAAGCATTTCAAATGAAGGCCTAGAACGATGTCCGGGTTCCACTGTGGGACTACTGCTTTGCATGTCATCCTATTCCGTCACTACTTTTATGCTTTGTCTAATTGTACCACGAATGAGGACATTGGTCTCTCTCTCTCTCTCTCTGCAGCCCTGTGCTTTCCCCATCTTCCACTCCAGTCATTAGGCGTGCTTATAAAGCAGACTGGAAGTTCCCTGCACTCATGAATGCATATATGGGCTCCTTTATGAAACTTGGGCACTGTGGAATATCTCAGGCCTGATAAACCACAAAAAAGGTCAAATACTCAATTAGTTGCCTCATTAGTTGAGGCTTAAGTTTATCAAGGTTGCCTTGATACTCTCTGACTGTCCAAAAACTCAGCAGGTGAGCTACTGATGGAAAGAATTATCCAAGGCCTGCCTTAATCTTGAAAGTGCATCAAGGGCTATGTATACATGAGAGGCAGCCGTAGCTTAGCTTGACCAAACTCTGCATTTGGCCCAAGCCCTCTAGCCAGAAATTGACCATGATGTAATTTTTCTACAGTGTTCAAGTCTGTGTTCCAACACATCAAGGATGAAGTGGTCTCTCCCCTTAAAAGGGCTGAGCAGCGAAACCCTTTGTTGGTTGCTACTCAGACTTTTATTGCCCACAGAACTGGCACTTCTTATCTTAGTAGCCCCTCTGGTCTCAACTATAACTATAACTATAACAAGGTTTAACTGTAACAATCCTTAACATCTTATCTTATATAACATCTTATATCTACTTCTCGTGGCAACTTTACTATAAGAATTCAGCTCCATGAGCACACAAGAAAACTGCTAATTCCAGAGAGAAACCATGCAGGTGCCTTGAACATATGTAATCACTATATTTACATTTTGTCTTGCTGAATGTATTTTTAAAAAAGTAATCTGACATCACAGAATTAAATGAGACTCATTGGTTTTTCTAGATCAACTTCTACTGTGGAATCTTCCTGTTGGCCTGCATCAGCCTCGATCGGTATTTTTCCGTAGTGCATGCAGTGCAGATGTACTCCCGCACAAGACCACTACTGGTGCAGGTGAGCTGCCTGGCTGTTTGGTTCTTCTGTTTTCTTCTCTCCATCCCGGACTGGATATACATGAATGCTGAAAAAGACCCTAGACGAGGTGATAAAATTGAGTGTATTCACTTTTACCCATCTACAACCTGGCGAGTGGCGTCACGTGTGCTCTACCATGTGTTGGGATTTTTGCTTCCCGCCATTGTCCTAGTCTACTGTTACTCTCGTGTCCTGCTCCGACTGCAGTCCGGATCTCAGGGTGTGCAGAAGCAGAGGGCTGTACGAGTCGTCCTCGCCTTAGTGGTGGCATTTTTCATCACCTGGACACCGTACAACATCACCCTGCTGGTGGACACTCTCTACACACACCAAAGTACAAACAATAGCACAAGCTGTGAGACTACAACAGCACTGGATGTTGCCCTAATTGCCACCTCCACTCTGGGCTACATGCACTGCTGTGTGAACCCGGTGCTCTACGCATTTGTTGGAGTGAAGTTCCGGCGCCACCTGCTGGACTTGATAAAGCCATTGAGATACAGGCTGCACAGCCGCGTGGAGACAGTGTCTCGCAAGAGCTCTGTGTGGTCTGCAGACACATCACAAACCTCAGCTTTCTGATGGAGCAATACACACACTCCTGCAACAAGTTTGCATTCATTTGGATTAAAGACACGGTGACATATTGAGAAGAAATACTAGCTGAATATTCTCAGTAAAGCAAAAAAATTTTACCATTCAAATATGAAAAATATTGTTGTCAAATAATTTTTTTCTCAAACAAGGTTACATTGTTCTATATTATGCAAAGGTTAACTAAAAGTAACAATAACCAACTACTGAGCCATATTAATAGAGTTTATGAAACAATTAACAGTGTGTCTGAAGTGTACAGTATGTGTTGCCTTTTAAATGAAGTACACTGAATAATTCATAGCAATATATGTTGTGTGAATGGATCTTTTATGAGAAATTCTAATACTATTAAACAATGAAGCTTTGGAATATTAGTTCTTCGGAATAGATAAAGTTTTCAGATCACAGTAAATAATGAAAAGTTATTGTTATGGTAAATCCATACAAATAGCCAGTGCAATCTGGCTCGCTGCTGGTCTAAAAAGTTGTATACAGTTTAATCTAGATTTTAAAAAATGTAGATGGTTGAACAAAGGGTCTTCTGTTAAGCTACAAAAACAAAAGGTCTTCAGACAGCTAAAAAGTTTCTAGATTAGTCTAGGTGTAGCAGATTTTCCTTTCTCTTTCTCTTCATTTCTTCCTGGTGTCATAATTGTGTTTGGTGAAAAAGTACACACATTAGTCATAAAGATTGTTAAAAGGCGGGAGTGAGCTAAAGACGGAGCCATTTGGACATGATGAATTTCATTACAGTAGAAAATTCAATGAACTGTCTACACTCCTTGGAGAAATGGAGTCACTGAATTGCAAATAAGGGTTATAAATTGATCTGTCATTAAGAAGGACTGGAGCACTTTTATTGTTTATTTAAAAACTCTGCTTAAGTTGCATATTGGTTAGATACATACATGACATACATCATTTTATATGTAATATTCCCCAATATATATATTTTTGCATTGGTCCATGAGCACCTTATTTGTCAAATATTAGATGATAAATGTGTAAGAATAGAATGTAAATATTCTTTAATATTTCCTTTGCTTAAGAAGATATGTTTATTTTCACTCAACAAAACGAATTTACTGATAGTAGTTTAATCTTTTTTTTTTTTCTTTAAGGCTTGGATGTTTTACAATGGAAATGCATTTGTGCTCAGTGCTGCATCACTGTACACCCACATTGTATCTGTAGAGGGCAGTATAACATATTACAGATATTAGTTGAATAGAGGCAGAACGCTTAATCTTACTGATGGAGTATAAAAGCCACACTGACTGTTACTGTTAAAGGCAGAGTCTTCCTAAGAATAAATAGACTAAGCTTGTAACTCCGTGTCTGTTATTATTATTTAAAAAAAAAAACATGAATCATAGTTTTATTTTAGAGTTGTTTTGCTGGTTATGGATATTGTAAAGAAAAGTAAGATAAATAAAGACTTCTTTGTCAGTATAATCAGACACATGATTCAGACATTCTGGTTTATGCTTTTGGGGAAAGCGACACACACACACACACACACACACACACACA
>QMIH01000838.1:5034-29728 GCA_003987875.1 Clarias batrachus | reverse complement strand
TATATATATTCATTATTATTATTTGAAAATTAAAGCTTTTGGCGTTAAAGCTCCTGGCGTTAGTCTACTGAGTGCAACAATATCTTTACTTCATACTGCAACATGTAGTCAAGCTGCTGTGCGTTTTAAAGAGACATTTCTAAAAGTATATTGTCGTGTGTTTATTTTGTGGTTCACGGGTAGTCTCATTTAGAATGTGTGAATTTATGTATATATCCACTGGGTTCAGCTGTGTGTTCACAAGTTATAAATTGTGATGTGTGTACTGGAGGCTCTTACACGCAGATTTAAAACTTGTTCTATGCCTGCTTTGATAAATGAGACCCCAGGTTCCTATTTTTGACTACTGAAGACTTGGCACCAACACAGTCAATCAAGTCATATAGACTTGTGAAAGCTATCCCCTTTTACGAAACAGTTTCTGACATCCACTCCAAGTTCATTTTCTTAAGTGAATATGTTAATGTGAAAAACCTTTCGGTCTTTATCATCGTCAAAGCATTTCATCATTCTGCGTTAATAGTAGTAGGTCCAATCTCAGTCATTTGTGGTAGTGATTCTTTCTCTTCAGGAGTAGCATTGTCAATTTCTTTAGAATCCCATGGGAAAAAATCACCACTGTCCACTGCACAACTGCCACACTTCATGACGGTTAACATCCAGCGTCTGAATTTTATGGAAAAGCCAAAATAGATCAGAGGGTTGAAGCAGGAGTGAAGGAAACCTAGAACAGCTGTGCTTTTAACTGCAGTCCACCTTTGAACTTCATCATGTCCTGGGGATTTGCTGGATGGCGAAGAGAAAGTGTCCACAAACAAAGCTATATTGTAGGGTGTCCAGCAGATGATAAAGGCCAACACGAGGACAAGAATGACTCGCACGGCTCCATGCTTCTGCACACTCTGCTCAGATCTGCATTTCAGCAGGACACAAGCGTTACAATAGAAGAGCGCGAAGAGAGGAAGCAAAAAGCCTACCACATTGTAAAGCAAGTGTGAAGCCAGACGTGATTCTCGACATGGGTACTCATACAGGCACTCAATCATTGGTCCTTCTTGTTCAGGGTCACGTGGTGCATTCAGATACATCCAGTCAGGAATAGTGAGGAGAAGACTGAAGCACCAAACAGCCAGGCAGATGAGCTGTACTAGCCAAGGCCTTGCGCGAGAGCGCATCTGCACTGCATGAACTATGCAAAAGTATAGATCCAGGCTGATGCAGACCAGCAGAAAGATACCACAGTAGAAGCTGATCTATGGATGGGAAGAAAAAAAATGTCAGTCTAAATGTTCATATTAACAGCAAACCCAAAACAGTAATTTCCTTTGAGGTATGCACCTTAACATGGCTATCTGATGACCTGAATGTGCTGAATAACCAGGTTATCAGATCAGTGGTTCTTTGCTTCCCTGATGCCATGGACATACGGTATTCCAGGACCTCCAGGAATGCGAAAGGGTGGGTCTGGGAGCATGATGAAGCATTTCTATACATGAACTGGCCACCACACTGTAATTAAGGCTAATGGCAATTGGTCAAACTGAACAACTTTTTTTTTTTTTTTTTTTTTTTTGTGTGTGTGTGTGTGTGTGTGTGTGTGTGTATGATGCTACCTGCTTAAATCTTATATTCAGAAAAAGAGGCTATTTTAATTTCTAAGTAGTGGTGCATATATCTCATGAAGGTGTATAACCAAATGGAAAAGAGTCTGCTCTTAGCCTTATACAGTATACCAAAAGAAAACAAACATGCTTTATCTTTTTTTTTTTGCCAGATAGATTTGTTCTAAAGAAAGTAGGGCATGCTGTTTCATGTAAAATGGGGAGAAGATCTTACAGTTGAGTAAAGAGAAAACGTACTGTAGTAATAACCAGGTTTAACAAATCTGTTGTTGTCTGTTTACTCAATTATGTTTGTGATTTCCGTCAAGTAAAAGTTTGTAAAGAACCAGAAATGGAAACAATGTACATTTTCAACATATAAACATTTGTCATATTTATAAATGATTTTGTATATCTTTCCCATTTGCTACTATAATTTCCCAGCATAATACATGAATTAATGCTCACTCATTATGTGAGAAGCATACAAGACTTCACAAGCCCATGGTAACACAACTCCTACAATAAGAATAGCAGTACTGTGACTTCATATTTAATCATATACAAAGAGAAATAAAAATGGCATGCGTCATAAAAATGTACTACTGTACTGTCTCACTCTGACTCTTGGTTCTCTTCACAACCACACAACCTGCACACCCATGGTTACAAAACAAATGAGCGAGAAAGGAAACAAAAGCGAGAGGAAGAGAAAGAGAGAGAGAGAGAGATAATGATCATGTACTGTGATAAACTCCAAAAGGTTTATTTCTATAACTAAACAAGACCCACAATCAAACCGTTTTAAATCATTAATTTTCATATTTAGGCTTAATGAATGCCCAACTGTGAATTATAACTTTACAAGTATCCCAGAAGGTAATCAGTATTATCATCAGGGTCTTAGTGCTACTAACCAAATTGTAAATCAGTGATATGGCCAATCCCTAAAAATATATATGCTGTTACAATGCAGTATCTACTTAAATAGAACTATTTAAATGATATCTATCAATTAGCAAACACAAATACGAGTTAAAGAAATGTTAACGTAAATACTGTAGGATTTTTTCGATCAGTGTACTAGTGATAATATTTTGAAGCATTGACAATATCAATGTTAAGCCCATTGAATAACATACTGTATGAAAACCATCATCACAGATCAAAAAGAAAGCATGCATCCTTCTGAACCACAATTATGGCAATTTTAAATTCCAGCAAACTGGATTACATTCCTACCTTAAACAGCGCTCCAGTTAGTTTGCACCATCCAGTTCCAAAGCTCCACCCTTTATTAGCATCCACTGCCCACAGTGGCATGGTGAGAAGAAGCAGCATGTCTGCTATGCTCAAGTGAAGCACGAAGGCATCCGTCACGCTCCAGCTGCGCCTCTTCTTCCACAGCACAACCAGCACCGAGATGTGACCCGTCAGCCCCAGCACGAGTGCCACAGAGTACAGGATGATGACGGATATGGTCAGAAAGGACCTCAACTTGATGCTGTCTTCAGGAGATTCATAATCGCTGTAGTCGAAGGTGGCGTTGTGTTCAAACAGCCCATGTAGATCGAGCTGCATTTTTGATGAAAAAAAAAAAAAGAAGACACAACTATTTATTCAGACAAGTGAACTGACTGAAAAGTGTGTGTGTGATGCGGTGTGAGTGTAATGGTACGAGAGTGTATATGCTTTATTAAGCACCAGTCACATATCACATGGTTGGGTTTCCCAATTTGAGTCAACAATGTGAAAGCAAACTTCCTGTCCACAGCATGTGGCAGATGACCGCAGTAAAAAAAAAAAAAAAAAAAAAAAAAACATGAGGTACACCCATGATACTGTAAAAGTTTTTGCAAACACAGTACTCAAGCCTTTTTTTTTTGACTTTCTGTAACTTCAGCTGGCTTAGACTGCCAAATAGAAGATAACTAAACTGTCAAACACAGGAATGCTTCTCATGATTGTGAATTTTCTACAATAAAACACTAAAAATAATAAAAACATTTTTTCAAAATTTGTGTACCAGACTGAGAGCTGCTCCTAGCACTATTTAATACTTTAGAATACGCTATACTTTATGAGAAGACTTGTGAGAAGTCAAAAGTGACTGGTGACCAGAGCTGTAGTTGTGAAAAAGGTGGGAAACTATAAATTATGTGATTAGATAAGGTGAGCCATTACATACTGTTTTATTGTTTGATATTTATTTAATTTATATTTAATATTTATTTAGTTCAAGTTTGTTAATCAACATTTAAAATATAAAACGATATATAAATAGATTTTTTTAAACATCAGCCACCATTAAAAGAACTGAACAATCCATCAAATGAGAAATAAGCTAAATATTATAAAAACTATAGCTGGCTAGCCCTCTAGTAAAAGAGAAACTGAGAAGCCATTCTAGGAGTAATTTTACTAGCAATTTTAAAGATATTTTATGCTAACCAGAGGTGGGTAAACATTATTTCAGAAATTTAGGAGGTGCATAAAAGCTGCTCATGTGCTTTTTGCCTCAACTATACCTCTACTGGTGACCTTTTATATCTTTAATGTTGAACACACAAGCATTTTCAAGGAAACAGCCACCCTGAACCACATTAAATATGTTTGTATTGACATATCTGTGTTGGTCTTAGTAATTTTGAAGTTCATCTGTTGGTTGGTTATGCATTTTCATGATTCTTGTGTGACAATGACGTCAAGGGGGAATGTTGTGAGTGTACTGTAGTTATTGTAAAATTTTACAGGAGTAAAATGTCAGAACAAACATCTGATCTTTCACTAGTTCATTTCAATGTCCAAAGTAAAATTAGGAGAGACATTAAATGCAGCAGAGACTCGGCTCGACTTTCTTAAGTACAAGATAACAAACATGATAACAGTATAATCGTCAAAGTTGAAACTTTGGAACTTTATCTGTTTCAGCAGATGTAGAGTCTGGAGAAGAGGAGTGGGGAAAGATAGACAGACAAGAGAACTAAGAACTACATTCTGCAGTCTAAAGTGGCCAAAATCAGATTAATTATTTTGCTTGCTTGTTTGTTTATTTCCTCATATGTGACTTTTTATGACAGCGTATACATCACAAGTCAAATGATCTCACCACAATTTTACGGTAAGTGTGAATTAGGGCATTTCCATATGTGGTCCTAAATCAGATAAAGGAACAGTTTTAGTCCGAACAGTTAAACCAAAATTCATGGTATCTTTAAATCGCTCATTACCATTCTGCGCTGGTAGAAGCTGCTAAGTAAAAACATAGAAGACAACTGACATAGAGGTAATGAGTGGCAGGACAGAGTTGGACCACAATTATTTGGGCTGAAATAACTTTTTAGGTTTCACAACTACAACCTGAAAAGTTGCACTGTGATCGATCTGAGCCAAAACGCATACTAAATAAAATAGTTGAAAGGTTCAACAGAAGAATGTGTCTGTGTCGTGTCAAAGAAAAGACCCTTACAGGCAAGTTTAAAGAAGCTAAAGATACAAACCACTGAAGTTGTTGTGGTCAGATCACCTGCAGTGATAGTGCCTGCCTCATGTTTTACATTGATTGCTTGATGTAGTAATTGATCTTCGCAATTTTGATTTGATCCACTCACATATGTAGTCTTAATTCAACCACTATAAACAGTCAAATCAGAATTTATAATTCAAACCAAATAACAATTCATCATGGTTTTGCACTGAGGAAGCTCAGTAGCATGGTGGTTAACACTGTGGCCTTGCACTTTCTGGGTCAAGGGTTTGAATTCCACCAGCATTTTCTACCTGTGCTCGGCAGAGTTCCTCCGTGCGCATCAATTTGCTCCCACAGTCCAAACACATGAACGATTTCAAATTGTCTGTAGCGTGTGAATGAATATTTGAGGGTGTGCGAGTTGTTTCCTGCAATAGTGCCTCACCATGCGACCTAAGTCCCCTGGAATAGGCTGCAGGCCTCCTATAGCCTTATACAGCAGTGGTCCCCAACCACTGGGTACCAAGCCGGAGATGATTTGGTACTGGACAAAAATAATAAAAAAAATATGTCTATTTATTTTTATTTCTATTTTATTGATTCTCAAAATGTGCAGGATGTTTTCTTAAAAAAATAATTATCAGATTATTAAAACCACATACTCCATAAATAATAAAGACAACAAAACTCTGCTCTGGGGAGTCAGCCAAACAGAAATCATGGGTGTGTGTCTCTACCCTAGTGTGGGAGAGTTAAGGATGTGCAAATAAACTTTTCTCTTCCAGCGAGGGGTTCTCTACTTTAATCGAATTTCCACCATAATCAATAATTTGGGGTGATAAGTATCTGCTTTGAAAGCAAAATTAAGTAACCCATAACTCCATTGCTTGTTGTTTGAGGAGATCTCAAAACAAATGGCCAAACGTATGTCAGAGCTGGACCTGGCTGCTGTACCAAAGTAAAGCTAAAAGCAAAAATGAAAGAACCCAAGGGCATAAACCAAAGCAGTGGCTGAATAACACACTCTTGTTACAGTGAGCTTGAACACATAAAGTGACACATTGTTTCTTTTAGCATGCAGGTCAGTTCAAGAGCACAATCTGTTCAACCTAGTATGACCATCCAAAAAATATCAATAATAATAATAAATAAATAAATAAATAAATCGGTAATAAATTGCTCGCTTATTATTCTTTTGGGTGTGACTCTATCATTAACCACATTAAAAAAAATGAGAACAACAAATCAAAACCATATCTGAGCCATAAATCTGAATTTGGGCACTTATGATTTGCAGTGTGAACTTGCATAAATCTTTTTAAATCGGTACTCGTAGTGGCGCCACCAGCAGGCGGTCAGGAGAAATACCGCAGGCGATCTAAAAACAGGTGTAAATAAGACGTTTAAAAACCAAAGTGAAAGTAAAATTCAGAGGTTGAAACTCAGAAATAATGTTTGTTGGACACGACGGAAGATTAGGAATTAAAATTAGGAACAGAGTGTCAGCATGCACGTCGTTCAGGGTGGATTTTATTTTCCCATTCATACGATATCATTTATTTCTGATCGCTGACATTCCTCAGTTTCAGGTTACATTCAGGTATCGGTCAAGTGTTCTTACCGCGATATGACCTTCAAACTTTGCAAAATTCCTGTGTATTTTTTTTTTTAGAATACGTTTTTAATTTAAACTTTTAAACTTGCTTTGTGTCGCAGCGTATTCTCAACCCAGTGCAGAAAAACAAGAAGGAGAAGTGTGATAGGCGGCGACTCGTCGGAAAGAGGAACAGCTGCCTTTTGAAAAAAAGTGTGTGTGTGTGTGTGTGTAAGAAGAAAAAACAACTCACGTCATCAGCCATGGTTCAAATTCGTCCGTTCACTCGTTACTCGTCGTGCCCCTACATTCACTCGACTTCGGAAGCAGCGAGGTCATTGTATCTAACGCGTTCCTCAGCCGCGTACTGGGTTTCGCGTGACGCTTCTTTTTTTTCCTTTACTGCGCATGTGCGAGTTCATCTCCGTTGCTCCTGTTGCTGCGCAGTAAAAAAAACGTGGTTTCCAGGTCACCAGCGGGATAAGGAATTAGGGAAATCACACACTTACTTGGCTTAAAAAACTTCAGAAGGGACTATTGGCTAGAACCAAGTACTAAAGGAGATTTGCAGTGACTGGAAACGGGTTAAGAGCCGTCCAACACATTATTATGCTGAACCTGCAGCTTTATAGGAGAAATGTGGTTAAAATCAGGAACGGAGTTCACTTAAATACTCAGTAAAGCACCATGGTTAAAAAAAAAAAAAACCTGACAGTATAAACCCCAGCTATGTTTAATAATGAAAGTAAAAGAATTCCCACATGCACAACTCACATGATTTGCTGTGAACAGCTGTGTGACCGTAAGAAAACCTCTGGTCAGTGAGATTAACCAGAAAAAAAAAAAAAAAAAGCCCACTTACACAGTATTTGCCAGGAATCATAAAGATTGGACTTTGGAGCAGTTTAAAAAGGTTATGTGGTCTGATGAGGTCAGTCTGAGCCTGAAAGTGATGAATGCGTCAGGGCAAAAAAAAAAAAAAAAGGGAAGCTCATGAAGTGATGTACACATCATGCATATAGTGGCCACTGTGCAAGATCTACAGTAGGCTCAGCAACATCATGTGGCAATAAAATGAAGTCAATCAAATGGATTCAGATTGTGAAAATGTGGTTCTGGGAGCATGAAGAATCATTTTCACATAGGAATAAAAAAAGAAGCTAAAGGCAGTCAATGAAAAATGTGTGACTAATTTTGGGAGGTAGTGTACTGTATATAAAAGGCGAGAGCTACTTCCTTGTTACAGAGAGAAAGAGAGAGAGAGAGAGAGAGAGAGAGAGAGCCACCAGAGGTCAACAGTGGTAGTACCAGACAGAAGAGCATAGCACAGGCATTGTATCTACAATATACTGTATGTAGGCTACTATATATAAATTATTTGTTGTATAACTCAAGCAGTCTACTGGTTCGATCCTCTTGTGCTGTTAACATATACATAAATACATACATAAAACACTTGAGAGAATTATTAAAAATAAAAATGCCTGTTATTTCTTATACCATCTTGCTTTTGTTCATCTAGCTTTTGTCTGTTTTTTTTTCTACATCTTGCTTTTGCCACAACCTCTTTGTATTAAAACACTGGAAATAAACTGTATGTTTATATGAATAGAAATGAGATCTGATCTGATCTGATGCATTACTGAAAACCTAGAAAAAAAGATGTTTGTTTATGCCTTGAAAAAGATCGTCTCTGACTGAAAACCTGCATGTATTAAAAAGAGTTTGAGTGTACCGCTGCTTCCTTTTAAGTTTTTATTCCTGAAAATGTAAAATATGAATTATACAGTAGAAGAATATTTGATAATTATAATTTTTATTTTGTAAAAATACATTGGAATTGTTTAATTAGTTAGTTTTTCTATATATAACATGGAAGAGGTGCCTTAAAGATATTTGTTGTTGTAAACAACACATTTCTGGTCAATGGACTAGAGGGCCAGGGTTCAATATGAAGAGATAATTTGATGCATGCACATAGTCTAATCTACAGTAGTCTACACATGAATTGTCTAGTCCAAAATAACTATGTAAACTAGTTTGATGATGATGTGTCCATACATGTACCCACGGTCAAGTAAAGGAAAAAAAAATGAAAGAGAAAAACATTATCAAGGAGATGAACATCTTAGAAGAAAACATGACACAAAACATCTAACTAACATGAACCATGTTTAATGATTGTTACAGTATATTCAGTATTAATTATCATAGAATTATAGGGAAACCAGAAATACATTTTACATTGTAAACCTAAATTCTTTAAGACCTGTTGAAGTTAAATATTATGAGATGAATGTAGATATACATTTGTATTTCAGATCATTACACTGAGGAATTTGCAGCTATACAGGAGATGTTTTGATGTGCTAGTTATGAAAAAATGTACAGTACATGCATACTGTTAAAAAAAAAAATAGAGTCAGAGTCCACACTCTTTTGTCAACTCACTCCACTTTTATCAAATTTAAACAGCAATTTGAAATACAAAAAGTCAAATTTGATCTTTTTCTGGGCTGCAGGTCTCTACCAATTTAAGTAGATTGGAGCCTAGTCATGTGATCTAACTGCTAAAAGCTTTGATAAGATAGGCGGAAAAGAGGAACTCTTGTGTTTGCTTTTTTTTTTTAATTGGTGTTCAGTACATGTGACTTTGACATTTATTTGCACAGCATGTATCTTTAGCGTCACCAATGCTTGCACTGGATCTCATGATGCACATGACAGAATGTATTATTCATATTGCATTATACTGTCATACCGCTACTACTAAAAGTCTAGTCAATTCCAACTCTCAGTTATAGATCAAATGAATGGAAGAATTCACTGTAAGCATTGAGAACAGGAAGTCATGTCAAATTCTGTTTATTTAATGTAACTGTTCAAATCATCATACTTTACATTCATCAAAGAATACTCTATTTGCTAGAGTTAAGGCTTGTCAAATATTAGACGTTTTAAAAAGTTCAACACACACCTTTTACTGATCTTTTAAAGATTATGACTGGTTTATAGAGCAGTTTATTTCTGCCTTTATACATTAGTTAAGCTTATCCCACAAAAAAAACAAAAGGACTAAGATCTGGAAGCTATGCCAACCAATCCATCAAAGACAATACTATGGACCAAGAGGTTATTTAAAAATGTTTTTGCATAGCTTAAAAATATGCTTTAGATTGTTGTCCTGTTCATTTACTGATTACTGCTTTATTCTGGTCAATGGATCCAGAGACTATGCTGGAAGCACCAAATGTGAGGCAGCACTTAAGGGATAGCTGAGCCACCTACTGACATGTTGTGGTAATTACACAAAAAAAAATCTTATGAGAACAAAAAAAATATGAGAACATGCACAGAACTTCCACACAATCAGTAACCATGCTCAGCATTTGCCGGACTACTATACTTCTTACAACCCAATTTTCTAGTTTTTTTGTTTGTTTCTCTAATAATCAATTAAAATCAAAAGATACATATTTAGCATCAAAGCAGGTAGGGAATCCTCCATTAGAGGATATAAAGGGAAAATACCACCAGCACCCAAATTTCAACCCCATTTCAAATTGTACATTAATCCAGTTAATATATTAATATATGGAGAAATGTATGACCCCAAATACAATGCTAATGTGATTTTTTGGGTGCACCAGTAAAATGTAAAAGCACCTTTTTATATATGAAAAAATCCTAAACAAAACAACAAAAACAAAAACCACAAAAAAAACAAAACAAAAAAAAAACCTTAACGGAATTGATGATAAATCTTCTTGATAATTTGCTTGGAAATTTGCTTGGGGGGGCAAAAAGAGAGAAGAAGGGAGAAGAGAGAAACTAAATATGAGAGTCTTACAATAGTTTCACTTCCTGCTTAAGAGCACATTATTTAGCAATGGTATTTATGCATAACCAACACATTTAATCAGTAAATTATGAAATATATTCTTTCTTTCTTTCAATAAAGGAAGAAAAGAGAAAACGTTAATTATACTGTTTAAAAGGTGGAAAGTGCAAAGCTTATGTAACAAACAAAATGCAATATAATATCTAGGAAATAATCATAAAAATCAATTTAGTTTTACAAAGATCATGTACAACAAACAAGCAAACAAAAACACAACTCAGTAATCACATCACTTACGCCACAACTGAGAAGTAGGAGGTGTTATCACTCTCCGCAGTGCTGAAAGAACCTGTTGGCCTGCGACTTATTCCCTGACCGTGCACCCTTTCGGTCATCCCGAGGCACCGAACAGACCTCAGAATTGTCTTGAACATCTGGAAAAGTTCACGGCGGAATTTGACACCCACAAAGCCATATAGGAGTGGGTTGAAGGCACTGTGAGACAGCCCCAAGGTCTCTGTCACTAGGATGCTGATATCAAGCACGTAGTTCAGCGTGCAGCTGGGGGTCACTATTTCCAGTCTGTTTAGGCTGTCAACCATCTTGAAGATATTGTATGGTGCCCAGCAAATCACAAACACGGCCACTAGGGAGATGATGAGCCTGAGAGAGCGTCGCTTCTGCCTGCGTGAGCTTGTGCGGCACAGTGAGTGAAAAATGTGCAAGTAGCAGTACAGCATTACCAGTAGTGGGAGGCCAAAGCCTAACACCAGGCTGACGAGCTGCAGGCTAAGATGCCATTTTTCGGAATCTTCGCTGTTGAAGTCTAACAGGCATACCTGCTTATCATAGCCAGGTAGCAACACCACATTTCGGAAGTGTATGTCAATGACAGCAAGACCGATGCAGCAGATCCAGATCACTGTACAGGCTAACTGAGCCAGGCATGTGTTGTGCCTCCAACTGGTGTGGACAGCATGGACAATGGCCAAGTAGCGATCGAAGCTGATGCAGGCAAGGAAGAGCACACCACAGTAGACATTCAGGGAAAAGAGTGCACCTGCCACTTTACACATTCCTATGCCGAACACCCACCCATTGATCCACTGGCCTGCAAAGAAGGGCAGCGTCAAAGCTAGAAGAAGGTCCGAGATGGCGAGGTGGAGCAGGAATGTGTCGGTCAGAGAGAAGGAGCAGGGACTGTGGGACCGACGATAGCGGCGGATTACGAACAGCACTAGCACATTTCCCAGAACAGCCAGGATGAAGACTATCATGTAGGCTGTTGGGGAAAACAGACGAGTGAACCGCCATGTCTCTGCCAGGTCACAGGGTGTGGAATCTTCCGAATAATCTTCGTCTAAATAATCCGATAAGGATGGGAAACTCTACAACACAAACATATCAAGGTTAGAGTCGTCTTTGGCTAATCATGATCAAGTGTTTGTTTTTTTTTTCTTGCTGGTTTAAGGGAAATTATCAGGTAATATAAATCTTTTATATTTTAATGGAAATTGAACAGCTTAATAAAGTGCAACTCAAAAAAAAAGTTAGGACTGTAATTTTAGTAAAAACCAACAAGACATGGTTTCCTTTATGGTTTGATATGCTTGCAGTCTTTTACAATTGCTATGACAGTTTTTTCAATACATTTAACAAGTTTCCTAAACTCTTAACGCACCAACACACCAAAAACACACAATTGGCAAGAAGTTTAATTTCATGCTCAAAACCACACATAGTAAACAAAACCCCCAAATTTTGAAAATACTAACACAATACACCATGTCTAACAAAACCCTGCAAACATGTTTTAAAATCAAATAATTATTCAAAACACTAACACATGTTCTCTTCCAACATGGACATTTACTGTAGTCAATCATAACACAATGACAAAAAAATCATCAGCTGAAATTTCAGAAACTGCATTATTTTATGTGCCAGGTCCGCCCTTATATTTGAAGCTTCCCTACATTTTTGTTTTGTTGTGTTTAGTAAATGCATGCATTTTGTTTCTTTTGCTGCAGAAATGAGCAGAATAAAAGCTTTATAAAATGTACAGTTTATGTTAAAAAAATACAGACACAGAATTGCTGCAGTACAGACTTTATTTGCAAAAGGACATTACTGCAAGATATACAAACACAAAAAGCACCATAATAATAATAATAATAATAATAATAATAATAATAATAATAATAAAAGTAATCTTCTATTCTGCCCGGTCTTCTGCATTTGACCACATGTTCTCATCCACATCACACCTGATATCGCCTCTGGCAAGGCATCGTGGGAAGAATCTTTTGGCATGCCTTATCCACCCCTGGCAGTGAAAAACTATACAGCCAAAAAGACTTCTGCAGTACTCTGGTGTCACTTACTCAATACATGCCTGTTTGATTGCTTCCTAAAAGTCACGTACAGACATTTGCCACAAAAGTTCACAATTCACTTCCCTGGTGTAACCATTTTTGTGTAGAGATGGACATCCCCACTTCACAAAGTAAAAGTTCTGTTTTTTTGCATAAGGAGAACTGTAATACATGACATGTTGTCTTAATACTTTTGATCATTATTGTATGTATGGCTGTATGTATATAATGTACTTTCTCTGTATCTGTTTTTATAAGCTCTGTATGTAGCTCACATTATTCCAAACAGCTCCGTGTTTGTCGTCATTATCATTATTATTTTTAACTTGCAAGAAAATCATATTTTAAATATAAAGTTTTTTTTTTATTTTTTTTACTGTCATTAAACAAGCTTGTTTCATTATCTATTAAAATGATCATATTAGTTGCTTTGGGGTTTGTGACTGACAACTGTTTTTGGTGTGTGTGTGTCAGTATGATTTATATACAGTACATGAATATTAATACTGCTATTACTACTACAACTACTACTAATAATAATAATAGAGAACCTTTTAATTAAAAACTTTCAGAAAACTCTTTAATATAAATGTAGAGCAATCATTCCAGACCATATATTCCAGAAATAAAAGCTGATCATTTTTGGACATAAACACATATAATTGTATAATACGAAATGAAGTTGCAAGGTTAACTGTTTCTTTAATACAGAGAAGCTAAATCTTATTGTTATGGCATCCTCTAAGAGTTCTTCCTCAGTTTATTAAAATACTTCAGTAGTTATTCTTCTTATTAGCTTGTAGAGTTTTTACAAGTTTTAGTTTTTTTTTTTTTATCGCATGAAACCGAACAAGTTACACTGGTTATAGTGGTTATGAAATGACACAGATTTAACCACCAAGAGGCAAAAACAAGACAAAGCAAAAGTGACAAAATAGCAAGCATGAACTGTTATGGCTATGGCAAAAACACTAAGATAGATAGATAGATAGATAAAAAACAAAGGCTTGGAACCACCACAGGTACAATACCAGAACTAAGTCTGTTCAGCAGCCCGTGATATTTAAAGATGTATATAAAAACCTGTTTGCAACCCGATGAGTTTCATTAATAATCAGGTGATTGGGGACAGAGATAAGACCTTAATTGGTCTGCAATCTTATTAAAAAAATAACTCCTAACTCAGGCATATATCAAGCTGAAGTTTCAATACTGGAAATCTAGCCAGACTCTCACTCAGCTCCACCATACTCCAGTCAATGACATAATTAATAACGTATATACATAATTTTTGTAAAACCTAATATATTAAGACAAATATGCCAGTTGACTTTGCCCCAAAACCTTTTTTTTTTTAAATTTTCCATCCATATTTTTCTATTCATTGACTATCCAAGTACCAAAGAACAGGCAATATGCATCACACAAAACAATCTTTGTAATCTAATAAAAATGAACAGTTTTTCCAATGAACTTACAAATGGTACTGTTGTCACCAAATCTGTAGTTTCCATTGTTACCAAGAAGACTCAACATTCAAACGTGCCAAAAGTGGTTTCACTGTCCCTTCTGTCCTTTCAGCACGTACGGTATTGCACAGAGCTGAAGAGTGATGGGAAGAGAAAAAGGAAGTGAGGATTACAAGAGAAGAATTCTTACGAAAAGCATAAACATCACAAAGGGAAGTGGTACCAGGTTTTGTTACACAGTAGTGAAAAATGCATTAAAGAAAGAGAATTAGAACAACAACAATAAACAACGCAAGTAGATAGATATTAAATACCCCAATCAGCCAGAACAGAAACACCACCACAAGGTGAATTGAATAACACCGATTTTCAAATAATATATTCCATTAGCATCACAGCTTGCTGTGTATTGTGCAGAGCAGGCAAAGAGTTCAAGGTTGTTGATCCAGCCTCCAATCCAAGGTTTTGGATTTTAATGTTATGGCGAATCATTGATATAATATTAGCAATATTAGCCTTGAGCTTTGTGTGGGAGGGATAACATTACTCTCTCTTCCAACAACCAGAGTAAACTATGCAGTTATGGGCATTTGTCAGTTCACTTATGGAAAGAGCGACTGCAAGTGCCTAAATAGGGGGAAAATGGTGTGAAGTAAAAATAAAATAGATAGATAGATAGATAGATAGATAGATAGATAGATAGATAGATAGATAGAGAGATAGAGAGATAGAGAGATAGAGAGATAGATAGATTTTTAGCTGTCTGTAAGAAATGTCAGCAAAATGATTAAAGGATGTCTAAAAGTATAGATGTGGAAAAGTCATTCAATCAAATGAAAGCAAATAATTGAAAATAAGTAAGACTGAAAAAAGAGGTTGTAAGAGCAATTTTTAAAGGACTATTGCCATCAGAATTAGAAGGAACAACTAAGGACAGAGGAAGTGAAAAAGCTGAAGATGCAGACAGCAAAGGTATGGTTTAATGACTTGCTTAACTCTAGCTGCACGTTTACAACAACTGTCTGACCACAGTTTTCACGGCTGTGCTGGTAGTATCCGCTGACATTTTCTGTTTGCTTTGCAGATGACAAAAAAGTATGTTCTTATTTTTTTTTTTCATATTGTATGCATGTCTCTCCCAATCTTTCACAAACTACAGTTTATGGATAAGAAAATCTTTAAGTGCTTTAAAGTCATTTACAATTTATTTCTTAAATGCAGTGAAATTCGCCTGTGCCGGTTATCAATCTCAAGGATTATTTTCTGTAGTTAACTCATTTAGCACAGGGTGGTACTGTTGCTTTAAATGTTTCTATTTAACTAGGATAAAATATATGTACCACAAATGTATAGAAGACTTAACCTAGAAGGATGTACTGTAGTAATACTTTTATATTAACTATCATGACACACAGTAACATATTAAAATCAATGGTGGTTTAATAATTAAACAAAAATCTTTTAGATACCATGATTGATTACAATTCAACAGCAGTAACCTATGCAAAATAGCAATATATAATGCAACACTTGTTTTTATGGTGTAAAAAAAAAAAGAACAGCAGATGTGGTTGCAGAATAATTCTGTAAAAATCTGTAGAAATTAGAACAACATTACAAAACATCCTTTTTACAGTTTAAAACTTTTGCCCCATTTAAAAATTCATGCTGCTTAAAAAAAAAAACATAAACAACTTAGCAGGCACCTTAACATAAATTCACTGCCATCAAAACTTTTTTGTTCGGTACCATTTACATGCTGCTTCTGTTTATTGTTCCAGTTGAACAAAAGCCTTTCACAGTGTAAGCCCCATTGTAAGATTGCTTTTTGAATTTGCTTTCAGAAAAAGTTTCTCTTAGGCCTGTATGTTCTCATTGCCAGAACTAGTTACGCTTTTTATATTGTCACTATAACATAGAGATATTTATATCAGAAAACAATCAGAACACGACCCAGCATGTGGTTTCACACCGAAAAAACCATGGGTGTGTTGCTATCTGATTTAATTGTGAATACAGTGTGCATAACATCATTTTTAAGGTTACTGATGTGCTGGGTGTTTATCACACCTCAGCTTCTCCGGGAGGATAGATAATCATCTCTCGCCATACTCCGCCCCTAAAGTGATTGCTGCACTGCTGAACAAAACAGTAGCAGCTGTATTGGCGCTGTGCTGTTAGCATTACATCAGCAAGAGTCGTGGCTCTGCAGTCACAGCAGTAAATTATGATTTTACTTTTTGTTTGAAATCATAATTGCAAACACATTGAGATCCCAATAGTATCGAAATACTTGTACTCCGCCTAATCCGTGATTCATACACATAAACTTGCGAAAGCTAAGTTGTCCAGCGAAGGAACAGAGAGAAACCCAAAGAGCTCAGCGGGAAGAGCTCATCTAATCAAACACAGGCATTTATTTCAGACTGAACAGGAACATTTCTATTGAAAACCATTGCTGTTGCGGTTTATTATTACCAAATTACTTTATAATGTTGGCTAATAAAGGGTCATTTGATTTTTTGCATACAGTATGCTTAACAAGTACTACATTCTAAAACTAAAGAACTGTCGACCAGCTAACTGTCCATTTAGAATAGAACAACAATGCATTTCCATCACCGCTCACCTTATGTGGAAACACGCTTAGGTTAAAACTGAAGCTTGATAATAATGCACATTATAAACGTATAACAATACTTTTGTTTTCCAATTCCAATATGCCGTGAAATGCAGGTGAAATGAATACGAATATAGATGAATATATTTATATGAATATAAATATATAATATTTACAGACCTAGTAATATAGGTTATCTGTCCACAGTATTAACATCACGCACCATTTTCACTTCAGATTACTAGTATAAAATGGAACAATCATTCAATAGTAGTAATGAAAGAGTCATTCATTGTTTTCCTCTTTACATTTTTTTGATGGCATGTTTATTCAGCATTGTACAGCAAAATGAGTTTTTCAGAGGTTATAAACTTTTACTGTCATGGTTTGGCAGATTTGTACCATAAAATCAACAGGTATTTATATGTAAATATAACAAATACCATGTGTAATTTAAACAAATACAATGTAAGACAAGCATTACAATATACAGTATGTACTGTAAGAAACATGTATTGTAGTGTAGCACAATCACATCCATAACATGTTACCATACACAGCAATTTTATTGAAGTATTTGAAAGAATTTTATCGGCAGATAAAAACGTATACACGGCACTCTCAGACATATGAGAGATTAGAGATATGAAATCAACAATGTCCTTCATACCTTGGAGTTATGGGTGAAATAATTACTGCAAACGTTTTCAAACGTTCCAGCATGACTACCAGAAAATACGGAAATGCCTCGAGTTTTATGTGACTTTGTGGAACCCATGTGAACATGGTAGATCAAATACAAACGACTCCACATGTGGACACCAGACTGCGCTGCATTTCAGTAAGAGCTGAAGTCTTTCTACAGCTGCATGAAACGCCACAGTCCTCATATAAAAAATAATTAAAAAAAAAAACCCTCACGGATAGCACTGCCAGATGAATGGTGAAACAACATTGAATATATTTACAATTACAATTATACAGTATACTTCAATTATATACAATTACAGTGTCTTGAAAAAGTAGTCATACCCTACAATTTGCCATGTTACAACCAACGTAAATGTATTTTATTGGGATTTTATTTGATAACCAACACAACGTGGCACATAATTGTGAAATTGAAGGAAAAAGATAAATGGTTTTCAAAAAAAATAAAAATTATGAATAAAAATCCAAGGATCCATTGGATGTGCAGGAAAACAAGTCGGATCCACGGAGATCCCACCTTGCAATATTACTGTATAGCACATAAAGGATCTGCTGCTAATGTCCTGGTGCCAGACACCACAGCCCACGCTAAGATGTCATGTGAAGTTGTGCCACAAGGGGTCTGAGCTGTTTTGGTGGCACAAGGGGAAACTACTTATTATTATAAATATTGAGCCTAATGTATTGTATTTTAATCATGTCTGATTAGTGTAGAATATAACAGAATAATTACCTCATACACATAATCTTTACACAAATGACATACTCTAATGGAAGAGTACTTACTATATAGTATAGTCGATAATTACAGTGTGAGTCACAGCTTGAAAGTAATGACCATATACAGTAATTTGTGGCAGGTGAAAAAATTTACATTTACATTTGAGCTTTAGTCTGGATGGAAAACTATAAATTGTCAGGTTAACATGTATAGGAAGGAGGAAGGAGTTAAAATAACAATTAAAATACCTCTTTCATAACACAACTGAAATAATTTTCCAGTTAGGAAATGAGTATCTGCTAAATATGGGATGTGAGAGCAGACGTCCTCAGGCTGATTTTTACAGAAACTGGTATTATTATTATTATTATTATTATTATTATTATTATTATTATGCATAAAATGCACTGCTATGTTTTGTCTCGGGACTTCGCATACTATAGCATATATTTTTGGGGTGGTGTTGGACAGTAAATCAGTCCTTCCTGTCATTGCACTGTTCAAACTCTCACGTCCTTTTATGAGAACAAATGCATATCATGGTTAACAAATGGGGAGATATGCAACAGACCTTTACTTTCCAGGACTATTACTGCATTCAGAGTAAGGGAAAAAACAAGCAAACAAACCCATTACTGTCTGATATCCTAAGTGAACACTCAGTGACATGCCTTGGTGAGTAAATAGTAAAGTCAAACACAAATACAGATTCAGTTCACAGATAAGTCTTTCTTAGTTCTCTTATATGCAAATCCTGGTCTCTTTTTTACATTTTGCCAAAGTGCTGTTTTTCGCTCCTCTTTTTAGTACTTTTTGTTTTGTTGTAAATTGTTTAGTAATTATGGTGCACACACGTAGCCTGGATTTAAATTATACGTCTACTCTTTTTTTCAGAGTAAATGATTGATGCAAGACGAATATGGATCATATTTTGAAACATACAAATCTTGTGTATTCTGTTAAACAGGTAAGCTTGTAAGAGTCAAACATGCATCCTAAAATAAAATAACACACACACACACGCATGCACGCACGCATGCACACACACACACAAAAAAAGTCTTAGGACTTACACACCTTATCAAGTTGAAGCATCAACTTAGAATGATGCCAGTTTCAACCAAGAAATACAATAAAATAAAAATGACAAATTGTAAGAAATAAAATACAATAAAATAAGAAACTCTAAATGCTGTATTTTATGTTTTTATACTGTATTATACTAGTTCTACAACCTGATGCGGCCAAGAGTAAGTTCTCTAATAAAACAAATATTTTTAGAGGATTGGATATATTGAAAGATTGAAGTACATCAGAGGAGTGTCTTCATTTTTATTAATGATATAAATATAAGTATATTGGGTAAAGATTTAAAAATTGAACACATACTTGGTTTAAGTGTTTCGTGCACTCAGTTTAGTATATAACATTTGTCTTTATTATTATGTTTAATATCGATTAGGATTCCTTTTAAATAGAAAACTAACATTTTTTTCTTTTTATTATTATTATTATTTTTTTACAATAATAAAAAATTAAATGTAAATGTGTGACATTACGACTTAAGTTCTTCCACCCTTTTATGGTAAGACCACCTCCATATACATACATCAATGGCAAAAAATATTGTACATTCATCAGGGGTAGGTAAGGGTGTGGAATGAAAAGAAAGAAAGAAAAAAAAAAAACCCACACACACACAGAAACCTAACTCGCCCCAAAATCAAACAGCATTTTGTTTTATAACATGGCAGGTAAGCCACCCACCCAGGCCTTCTTATCAGGGCAACAGGTTGCCTTAGCACTGCGGAAAAGGCTGTGACATCATTATAAGTATAAATGTTATGGAGCGGTTTTCTCCTCCTATTTGCGCTGCTGGCTGTGATCTCGCCCATTCGGCTAGTTCTGCAACCTGACGCGGTCAAGAGTAAGTTTTCTAATATAACAAATATTTTTAGAGGATTGGATATTTTGAAAGATTGAAGAACATCAGAGGAGGTTCCTCATTTATATTAATGATATGAAGTATATTGGGTAAAGATTTTAAAATTGAACACATACTTGGTTTAAATGTTTCGTGCACTCAGTTAAGTAGTATCTTTTAAAAACAACTAGGTGTGTAAACATTCAAGCCTACCGGATACCGTACCAGGTTAGACATGATCATTTTTACGTTTGATGTATGTTTGTGGCAGTGATGACATATCAAACTGAAGTGATCAACACACAGCCTCAGGTGACAGTCACTAGTTATACTGTCTCCACTGGTTCCTCTGACTGGAGCTCCAGTGTCTGTGACTGCTGTGATGACTGTGGCATCTGTAAGTAACTACCTGTCTGTGTTTTTGAATTTTTGAATTTTTGCCATCTGCTTGTTTTTATAAAAACATTTGCATTAGTATGTTTAGTGCGAAGTGTGGTTAGCATTGCAACCGTTATGATATCCGTTCTGTAATTCTCAGCTCAAGTAATTACAAGTGTATGCACAGAGCTTTACGATTCCAAAACATGAAGGTTGGTAGATTGGCTAGACTTTAAATTGTCCCTAGGAGTTAATGTGTAATGGTGCGCATGGTGCTCTGCGTCAGCCTGGCATCCTATTCAGGGTGTATTCCCACCTCACACCCAGTGTTGTTGGGATAGGTTTGGAATAAAAAACTTACTGAAGATTTATTATTTGTAATAGTTAATGATTCTAGTACGAAGAGTAATGTTGACCAATACTGAGGTGAGCATGACTTTGGATGATGTAATACTCTGGATTTATGGAAAATGTGTTCTGACTGCTATCTGGTAAATTGGAAATTAAAGTTTTTCTTGTTTTTAAATTTTATAAAAAAAATGAAACCAAGAAGCTTTGCTTTTTTTGTTGTTGTTGGAAGACTTTTGACTTTTAGAACAGCAGCCTCAGGCACATTCTATTCAACCGGAACAAACGAAAGAGGCAGGATCAGAATCTACAATAGAGAATTTAAAAATGATCAATATTTGTAGTGTATTGCCGCTTATTAGTACAATACTGTATATTATCAGAAATTTAAGGACACTATAATTTAATTAGCCATTCCCTAAAATAATGGTTGCTTTTATGTGTCTGGCTCTCCCCAGGCCTCTGTGGCACTTTTATTCCCTGCATCCTGGGTTGTAATGTGGCACAGAACCATGGGGAAACTTGCTGTCTACCCTATCTGCCTGGAGCCATGATTGCTCTGAGAACCAGCATTCGTGACAAATACCAGATTAATGTAAGTATATCTATAACAGAACATGCTGACTTTTTAATAATGTAAATGTTATGGAACAGAAAACCAGACATACAAACATACAACCTTTAGTTTATTATTTAGTTTATTATTAATGTTCACTTTGTGTTTCTTTCAACTTCAAAAAACTTTGCATTAAAATGGTTAGGATAAAGAATTATTTATAGTGTATACTGCATATTTCTACATTGAAATCATTGAAATGTACATTACATTAATTGACGAATTTTTTTCCTATAATTAATTTAACATTAAACACCTTCAGTACTGTATTTTGCAGTTGCTATGATACAATGAGGTTTGAATAGTATCTCATAAAGAGTATAACAATAGTATAATGGGAACAATAGTTTATCCAGTATGTAAATGGCTGTATATGTTTATGCAGGGGTCTATCTGTGATGACTGGGTGGTTATGGCCTGCTGTCCGTTATGTGGTCTTTGCCAGATGGCTCGGGAACAGAAGATGAGGGGCTGAATAGTATCAAAAGTGCAGAAATAGAAGGCTTTTTGATGGCAAAACGTCCTCTTTCATGTATTAAAGATATATTCGGCTTATATTCTACCTCAAAGACTGACAATAAAATATAATCATTTTTAATGGCTTGTATGCTTAAACAATGATTMAAATATTTATTAAGTTAAAACAATTTGTATAACCTTTTAGCAATTGCTATAATATTTGTTGAAGAAACACGATTGAGACAGATTTGAAAGAAAAAAAAAACACAAGCATGCATTAACGCATTGTGCAAAAAAAAAGGTAAAGTGGCACAAACAATTTTTAATCAAAGCAGTTTAAAAAATTGCTTTTAAAAGAAAATCGTTTATTTTGCATTCCACATGAATTTGCATAAATGAATCACTGGATTTATGAAATGCCACAAGTCATTCATATTTTGAAAAAACAAAAATTACTTCCATGTGTCTGTGTCATGTTCATTCTGTACCTTTAGAGCTCCAAAAAGCAGTTTGTGTCTTATCTAATGWAAACAAAAATGTCTTAGAGGGTCAAGGAAATGAATAAGCTAAATACATCTTTAATTTATGGAATAATAATAACTATACAGAGAACTATTTTATGTTAGACTGCCTTGTGTTATCATATTTTAGGCAATTGATTATCATTATTATTATTATTATTATTATTATTATTAGACATGCAATGAGATTGTCCATTTCAATAAAACACTTTGGTTTTGAGTGTTTTTGTCCATGCTTTGGGTGTCATTCAATCAAAGTGCAAAAAACTCTTGGAGTTTCCACATTTTACTTCCTCTTTCTGTTCTTCTAAAATGAATGTCTCCAATGTCCTTTGGAGAGTAARWAACGCACATACTGTATAGAAAAACATTCACTTCTCAAAGATTTGCACAGCAGCGTCTGACAAAGGTAAGCTGTACAAACATAACAAGCATTTATTTTTTACTTAATTAGCCAATAACTGTAATCAAGCAGTGAGAGACATTTAATGCTTTATATTTCATGTCAGCATCTTTTTCAGTAAACTTCTCAAGTATGTCATACTTTGTGTGAGAATATATTGCAGAACTTACAAAAACTAGCTTTGAGAAGTAAACTTATGTAATTAAAAAAAAAAGCAGTTAAACCACTGAATATGCATATAAATATATATAGAAACATACTCACAGAGCACTTTAATAGGAACAGTATAATAATAGTTGTCTCTAAACTTTGTTCTCAAATGGTCACATCACGGATTACAAAAGATGCTGAACACATTCCTTTATAATACTGGTCTGTGTTGACACGCTGGCATTAAGCAATCTACTGCAGATTTTTCAGGTGCATGTTCACTTTCATGTCTGCATCATATTTATTCATATGTCTGCAACATATTTATTATTGTTCATGTGTTCACATATTTTTTTATTGTGGCAATGAAGGAATGCACCATAATCAAATATACTGTGGCATGCAAGCAATGATTGATTGGTGTAAATGGGCCCAAACTGTCCCAAGAAAACTTTTTCAACATTATTACACTCTCTCCAAAGCCCTTCACTGTTGACATAAGACAAGGTGGGTGCATGGACTCATGTTGGTGACAGGTTCTGGCCCTAACATCTGATCCTAATCAAGAATAATTAAACTAGGCTATAGTTTTCTGCATCCCATTCCATCAGCAAAAACTGCAGACAATGCGCCATTGCTACATTGCTACTCCATTGGATCCTGCTGTATAATTCTATGTTAACGATGCAATTAATGAACAAAAGCTCAGCGACACGAGTGTAGAAAACATGCCAGATGCTGTTGCAGGTGTCTTTCAGGGTTTTCCTGTACTTTGTCAGTTTTTCATTCACAAATTAACTTTTGAACTATGGTGGAGGAAGTAAGTTTTAGTTTTTGCTTATCAGAAGTCACGAACAGATCCAGACCCGTTTTGGAAATTATTTTCAAACAGCTGATTCAAGGGAAGATATATTCGATGCATGATGTCAATTATATCAAATTTCATACAGGTGCCCCTATCAAAGTAACCACATAGTGTAAATTCACATCATTGTCTATGATGTAACTGTGCTGACCAGAATGATCTTTAATGCAAAAATATGTTTTTGTCAAACTTTTAACATGTTCCTTAAACTTTCCCCCCTAGCGAGCATCAGTTATGTGGGGAGGAATGTCTTGTTGATAAGAGACGGCACAGCAGGGGTTTGATTTTAATTGACAGGATAGCTACAATAATTCAATTAACTATTTTTACATCCATGTGGTACAGCAAAGCTTTTTTCCCAACAAAATCAGAAGACAGCATCAGCTTTCACTTCTGTCAGCCAAAAACAGGAACCTGTTAATCAGCAGCAGCCATGTTCAACAGCATGCTGTGAATGTTCTGTACTAGAGGTTCTAAAAGACAAAAGTTGCATCGGTATGCATAATGTAAAAATGCTTTCCGACCATATTGCTCTCTTACACTTGGTAATAAGAGAGGAACTCTCTCTATCTCTCAAAAAAAATAAACTATTACAAGTACATTAATTATTTGCATGCAAGAGGACTGGT
>QMIH01000837.1:251219-263618 GCA_003987875.1 Clarias batrachus | reverse complement strand
AAAAAAAAAAAAAAGGAAGGAGCGGGAAGTGAGAGGAAGTCTGAGGAAATCTCAGACATTTTCTGCATTAAATTAGGCATAGAGCAGTCAAAACAAACTAAGCATCATTAACTTCCTCCTCAACTGCAACAGAGACACAACCAGACCTCCAGAAGACGTCCGGACGCTCATACACAGACAAATCGACAGAGAGAGAGAGACACAGACAGACAGACAGAGACAGGCACCCTCTTGCGCACAAACACACTCACTCACTCTCAAACTGTAATCTCTCTCATATGACCACACACATCCCGTTTTCTCTTCCCCTGATCTTTTATAATAACCAAAATCACAAAAAACGTCCTAAGAGAGCACTCTGTGATGACACGTGTTGTTGTTCACACTTACGTTCCCTACGCTGAGGTCGTGTACCAGCAGGTTCTGGTGATTGCTGAGGGTCATCTCCAGCATCTCGGTGCCACCACGGCCCACGTCACTCGGATATACGGGCTGCCTGTAGTCCAGCTCCGACACTTTCTCCTGTTTAATGCCCAACGTAGGCAAGTAGTCGCCCGTCATTGGCATCATCCCCGTGCCGGACATCAGTCCTACTCCTCCTCCATCCGAGACATTGCAGTCAGGCGAGTGGCGCTCCTTTTTCAGGATGAGCTCGTGCGGCTGCAGCTCGGCCATGACGCTCTGTCCGGTCAGGCGGGTGAAGCTGGTGACGGGCGGCAGGTGGCTGAACATCAGCATACTCGGACCGAAGCCGGCATCCATGCCCCCGCCCGGCCGCAGGAACTCGCTTCCCAGCTTGTCCTGGATGAGGCTCATGTTGGAGGCACTTGGACAGAGCGGAGTGACGCTTAAATGACGGGGTCTTCAAAAGAGGGCCACTGCTCTCATCCTAAAAAAAAAAAAAAAGACAATCTTTAAAAATGTATTTCTCCTGTTTTACCAGATGACCACAAGCTATAAATAATGATCACTACTATAGAATTCATAATCCATTCATAAAACCATAACAAAGCTTCTGTTCTCTATAGACAATAATGAAAATCAGTATGATTTAAGGTTTGATTAAAATTTTTTTTTTTAAATTACATTACAGGTGATGTATGCAAAGTCAGGAATTTATGTAGAGTTTGTCAATAATTTAAGTATTTTTTCTTTTTTCTTTTTTTAACAAATAGGCTAATAAATATTGGCAAAAATTCTCCTAAAGAGATCATAACGACAAAAAGGCATTTAATAATGAAATATCGCAGTTTAATTCTCAATCACAATGTAAATACATTGAATATATTCTCTTAATCAAAAATCTTTACATCTTTTCTATCTGCCCTGTGCGTGACTACAAACAATTCATAGTATGCAACTGTGCATTCATACTTAAAAATTAACAGTTAACTTTAAATTATAATAATAAAAAAGGAGCAACAGTGATGAACAGCTAGATTTGTGGAGCTGAAAGTAGGGGTTATAATTTTTGTTGTTGTTATTCTGAGGCAAGACCTAGCTGGAGTAGCACAGAAATCAAGCACAATAGTGAACAAGTCAGTTTTATGAGTCAGCTCTCGTCTGAGAGACTATTTTCTTTTGTTGTTGTTAATACACCACAGAATGCTAGGTGATGTTTTGTTTTTTCCCGCCAGCCACAGGCACTTCATGCACTGACTGAATGTTCTGTATTGAGTGATTTGTTTTGAATGGTTTGTGCTTTGGATGTTTATTCATTTTTTTTTGTTTTGATCTGATCTGTAAAACTCAGTATCAATAAAATTGTGCACAAGGGCCAGACGCATTTGTTTAAGCTTGCAGCAAAATCCAGAATGCTACATTAAAAAAAAAAAAACAATAATTAGACAAATGCAATAGTGTTGGATGTTTGTACGTTAATGATTTTATACCAAATGTAATGTATAAAATAATGGTATTCTGGAATTTCTATGACTTAATACAATTACATTGAATAATAGAAATGATAGATGTGCACGTTCACCAATCATAGGTCAATATGTATAAACCATGCCGAAGTTTAATTCATTATTCCCAGAACTTGAAATGGTTTCCTTTTTTTTTTTAAATAACAGATTGCAAACCCGGCTGCTGCCCAGCTGACCATCATGCGCGCATTTACTCCTGAAGCGGATACACCGAACAACTAGCTACAAGTCGAGTAGGACACGCCAACTTGTGTTTAACTCGACATGTTTAGACACGCATCATTTCACATGTCCTAATGTTACTACATGCTGTTTCATTATTCTCAAAAGGGTCTCAATGGCCTGTACCAAGACTTTGGTTTCTAATTACAGAACATTTATAATGTTAAACGCTTTAATTAACTGAAACCGGAAACCTGAACCTGGAATTTTAACGTAATGCACCGTAACACCACTGCAATAAAATTTCTTATATCCTTATAATTCTGCTCCAAAAATATGCCAAGCATAGTTAATGCCTAATTATTAAATCAATTAATTACCTTCTAGAATGTAATCAAAACAAATGTATTAACCAATAATATGTTTTGTACAATATTTCTCTGTAGCTCACGCATCTAATAACTTGTACACCACAAGAGGACGCATTTACAGTTCAGTCAGCACACAATGCTGGACACTGTATTTTTAGCCTTGTTATTTTTGGATGAAAATCGAGACAAGAGCAGTATTTTTGACAGTCTCATTGTTGTTGTAAGCCATTTGTGCTTCCTACTGGAAGGGTTTTAATAAAAACTTAACCATAAACCATTTACTAATAATTAATGTATCTTTAGTAACTGAAGATAACAAGACTCCTCCTCCCCCCCCCACCCCGGGTTAAGATGTTCAACTCTCAAATAAGGAAACGTGGGGAATTTTCAACCCTAATACTAAAAATTATTACTAATAAAACAATGATATTGGTCTTCCTATTTCGGAGGTCAGATTAGTCACTTTTAATCAAGGTTTGCTAGTTAATACACGCATACTAAGGCCATGGATTAAATGTCTTTTAGAATAACCATAACTAAAAATAGTACATGATTCATCATAGAAACTTGACTGAAATGAAGTGCAGCCAACTTTTTTCTTTATATTGCAGTTTTATGAATACCAAATTCCATATCATCGGATTAATATTGAATCAGAGCATATTTCCGAATGGCGTAATTCCCTATTTAACGTGATTATACATTAACATTCTATTTTAAAAAGATAATACGACAAACATTCAATAATTGAAGTACACACTACTATAATCAGGCTTTGAAAGGTGAACTTTTAATAATGGACCTGAATAATTTATAATATCAGAATCGTGCGAGTGCATGCGTGTGTATGAGAACAGATTGCGTGACAGGGCCGTACTGCTCCTTAGAGACGACAGGCGTGAGCTCTTTGATCCAGCCATTAAGTACTTAGCTGCATTAATCACACCATCTGATGGGTCGGATAGAGAAAGAGGGAGTCTGTTCACGAGCTCTCGCTCTCTTCATCTCGTAAAAAAAAAAAACACAACACTTCTACTTCACAACGCATTGTCTGAACATGAGAGAAACAAGATTCCACGCTACAGCCGATATACAATTAGAGTAAATAGACAATACTATTAAAATAATTCATATAGCTTTGCACAGGCTCAGGAGGCGAGCGAGGATACGCGCACGTCGGTGCATTACAAATCAGTCTATAAGGAAAAGATGCAAATTTCTTGCTCTCTGCGCTCACAGCAAATATAATCAGCTCCCAAATTATTGGCATCCTAGGGTTTTTAAAAAAAAATTATTAATTAATTATAAAGTACAGAATCCACAATAAATTATCAGGTAGATTTATTCCAAGGAAAAAAATTATAATAATAGTTTAGCAATAAAAATAAACGCACCCTTTGTAAAGAGAGGTAAAGAAAATATTCCTCTACATATGAACAAGGTCTGTTCTGAGAGCTCGTTCCTAAGTCCAATTTGTTTGCAAGTCCAACAAACATCATCTAGGTACTAGGATACGAACACAATTGAGTAGACGCATAAAACGAACATGTCATTGTTCTTAAGAATCGTGCCAATGGGTGAATGATTCAGGTTAAAAGAACGAGCAATGTCTCCCATCTTTTTTCTCATCCTCCATTGCTTGCGGCTTCTTAGCAGTACCAGCTACATCGCCTGCGTTTTTTTTTTTTTTTTTTACACTTTTTTTTGTCCAGCGTTCATTGACGCTGCACGCATGCGACAATGAACGCTGGACATGTGATCTAACTTCTGCGATATGCTCAAACGCATATTCAAATCTCTGAAAGTCCGTAACTCAAATGTTCGTATGCACGGGACTTTCTGTATAAAGAAATTGTGTTGTGGTTAATTTCACTACTCTGATATCAATAAACAAATGAAATCTTTGAATCAGTTTGCATTTTACCTTATTGAAAGGTGTTATTAGTCCTTTTTATTTCTTATTTATACAAATAACCTGGATCATGTTTACAACATGACAAGCTTGTTTGTGTGTTTATGGCCCTGCTGTCATTCATTTTACAGACACTCGACACCGCAGTGCATATTTCGCATGTACAGATTTGTACACCTATGCAGCAGTTGTGGAGTAGACTCAAGAAGATTAAAGGAAAAAGAAAAATCAATCATCAAACCGGCCAAACATAGCTGTTTGAAATGAAATATTGATTTTAAAAATGTATACACCTTTTAGGTCATCTGAGTAATGTATAAACATGATGTAAAAGAGCCCAAAATCCCCCTAGTCGTTCAACATGGAGGAGATTAGAGAATATGAAAATAAAACAAGTTAAAAGACAGTTTGCTAATTTCACGCCCACGCATAGCGGGGTCAAGAGACGAACATCTTATCTAAAGATCACAGATCGTTCTGCGGAACATGTGTTTTTTTGGGGGGGGGGTCACCAAATCACTCCCAAAAAATCCACAACTACACTCAATGTTCTTGCATACAAACCGTATGGAACACAAAATGGATGCTTTCTAAATTCTTTCCTCCAACAACAAACATCAGTGGCTTGAAACATGCAAGATGCTTCAAATCTCAACTCTGGACAAAAACAGGAGCTTTCCAGAAACAAATATACAAGACGGTTTTGGTGTACTGAGAAATTTAGGATTATTACACAAATATGGTAAAGGATTTAAAGCTGTTTTTGATTTGGGAGCCTGGCATCATGGATTTTAAAATATGGAAAATATAAGAAGGTTATCGAATAAATGGGGGGGGGATTATATATATATATACACATACATACACACACACACACACACATACATGCTTACATTTGGGGTGAAAACAAAAGGCTGCAGTTGCTCTATACCCCTACAGGTGGTGCACTTTAAACTTTTCATACATTGGCAGTCAGCACAGCGTCCTGTGTGCTAGAAATATATGGTTTGTTTATAATTGTAATGAATTCTGGAAAGGAGAAGGAAAAAAAACGTAATTTTGATTCATGATCTTTATAAAATCGTGGTACTTAAACAAATCGCAATACAAATCGTCATCTCCTTATCATGATAATATTGTATCAGTTGGTCCCATCGCTTTCAAGCGCTAAAGGTCTCAGACTCTACGCTGTCATAGTGGTCTAAAGACTGGCTGCCCTTTATTGTAGATGCTTACAGATTCAATCAATGAACAATACAATAGTGGTTGAACCCAAAACAGCATACGTGCCCACACTGTAGGTGGGTATTTGAGGAACGTGACCTTTAACAGCCCTGAGCCGACAACCGAAAGCAGACAGCAAACAGGTCTGCAGCTTAAAACATACTACATGCTCCCAAATCTTTCCATGAAAGGTGCTGTTATAGAAAAGTAATAAACAAACTTTAAGAATTCGCTTAAATCTAGTCACGCACGGTCATGTCAAAAACGCAAATGCAACATCCATGGAAAAATTTACCGTTCTTTTATTTATTTTTTTAGTCTGTGTTGATTATTTCCCCACAGACCCTATATTAGTCCGTTAACGAATGAGCAGGTGTTGTCACCACACGTCGAATACGCTACAGCCTGGGCGATGACCCAAACATGTAAAGAAGCTACTGTTTTATAGCAGACTGATAACATGAGTGTGAGAAATGGATTCCCATGTCTCAGTGGAGTGAATGGTGGCTCAATGTGTGCAGGATTGGGCTTTTTTTCTCGACGCCGCTTTAATTATTCATGCGGCTGCACGCAGTCTCTGCATGCTTTGTTTACTACAACGGCTGGCCACGGTACTTTCACCTATGCAAATTTAACCAGGCGCACGTCTGGGAGCTCAGCTGTGCGGGGCTGACCTACACTCCGTCTGCGAATCGTGCCTTTTATTAACAGCAAATGCAAACGAGTTTACTAGAAAACATGCCAGGCGTTCAACAAGAAATTAAAAATTATATTTAAATAATTAATAAATAAATAAATTAAAAGCACTTTGTCTTGGCAAACTTTACAAACGGCCCAGACGGGCAACAAAATATGTTAGAAATAAGATTCAAAGCAGTAACGTGCAAATGTGGACTGAAATGATCTGCATAATGACCACAATCTGCCACGTTTTTTTCCCCCCTCACTCATTCAATAAGCCGCACTTAATAATGTCAATCTTTCACTTTTGCTTTGTGATATGAAGTGCTTAATGACAACAATGGTTCAAGAAAGCAAAGCACTACTCGAAATATGTGCACTATTAAAGAACAATATGAAAAAATTAATTGAAACAGGGTTGGACAATATTCAAATGATATTCAAAAAAAGAAAAAGAAAAAAGGATAATATAATAATAGAACACCACCGAAATACTTTTGAGACGACTTGCAACGTACATCTTATTTATACTGTAATTAATACTTACACAACAACAGGAACAGCCACCAAAATTATTTGTGTCCTAGTTTGGATATTTTCCTCTTGTAATAACTTGTTTCTATAAACTCTATAAAAACCCGTGGTTAAGACTTGAAAACCCGAACATCGTGATCTTTTGGCACCCTTGAGAAGTATCTCTGTGGGAAGGAAAAAAAAATAAACCCACATACTGAACTGTACTTCTCATTTACCCTTGATGCATGCATCTCTCTAATTATGCACTTACATATATTTGTTTCTTTTTTTTTAATGGTCCACATATTTTCTTTTAAAAAAAAAAAAAAGCTAGAATACGATTTAAATCTTAAACACACCTATTGAGAAACCATGCTGAGGCAGTTAGAGTGAAAAGGAGGGTTTTCAAGGTGATGAAGGTCTTAATGGAGATTTATAGTAGCGTCGATTGCATGATGATGCTAACATCAGCCACACAAAGTCACGAGGAGAGCTGAACTCTCTGAGCATTACCGTTGAGGATAAATCCGGGCTCATAAAAGGAAAAGGCCTTTAATAGGCCCGTGATAAAGCCTCAGCTTATTAATATCTCACCATAACGGCGTTATTACAGTTTAACTCTAGAACCGAAATAAACAAAAACAAAAACAAATCTCTCTCGCGCGCGCACTGTAAATAACTCGCGCGCAATGTGCGCTCACGTGAAAAAAAAATATTACAAATAATACAAAAACCCTTCTTTATTTAATAGGCTGCTCATAATGAACCGGCCCACATGCGTCTTTCTCTCTCTGAACAATTGATGCTCCGCGCGCATGCTAAGATGCTAACGAGAACCTAGCGAAGCTTTGTTGTCTGACCCTCGGACCGCTTCTCCTCTCCTCCTGCGTTATAAATAAACAGGAAAATCAATTCCCACACGAGTAACCCTGTCCTTTCCCCTTTCGCTTACCAGCTCATGACCACCGCCGCTCGCTCTGGCCGTGCCTGTTTCTCCCTTCCAGCTCGGTAGCTTGTTTCTGTCTTCAGCGTCTAAACATTGTTCTCGCGCGGCCGCTGCGCTCCTCCATCTTGACTCAGCGCGCTGCACTGTGGGTAAAAAAAAAAAGGGGGAAGGCTGGACGGGTCCCTGCGAGGAGACAGACACGCGCGCAGTAGACACGCGCGTTGCCATAGTGACGGCTGAGGCACGGTGGTGTGTGTGAGAGAGTGTCTGTCTGTCTGTGATTGTGAAGCTTCATTGATAAACCGAATATGCTATATCATAATTTACCTCAAAAAAATCACTATAAATGTTTAAGTAAACACATTAATATGAATCTGTTTACAGAATTAAAAATCATTCTTAATAAGTTATTAAAAACATTGAATAATATTTCAAAACTAGTATAGGTAAAGAGGTTTTATAAATAGTTAAAAGGTTAAAGCTAAAATTATAAAATAATCTGATCAGCTTTAATGTAATCAGCGTTATTATTATTTCAGGTTGAAGCCCACGGGCATGTCTGCCTGTCTTTCTGTACAGCAGAACTCTCTACCTAAGTTATATACAAACATAAGTTATCAATACAAACATAAGTATGGTCGAGTATCTTACGCCTTGATTACACTAAGTTATACTTCTTTCATCGACTGCCAAATGTATTCCATGTTCGGTAATCAGAGAGTGAATCACGGATGAGAAATCGAAAAAGTAGATCGGATAAAGTTGAGGTTTTGTCCTAAAATGACTCGAGTGCGTTAATTTTTACTTATATCATTTGTTCAGTAATCCCAGTAAAACAGTCAGTTCAGCTTTTCTAATTAATATCTATTGGTACGAGTGTTTGTTTACATTGAGTAAGTAGCTTATTTAAGAAAAATAAATTATTCTGATAAATCTGACCGTTAACTGCTGATAACATTGCTTTTATCCAACATTTTGATTTCAGGTTTAACTTTAGGCAGTTATCTAAGTACTGCTGTGACAACATACAGTAACGGCTCATAACGTCACTTCAACCCAACATTTTGATTTTAGCACATAACACTGGGCTTTCATTTCGGGTACTTTTCATGCCCTCACCTTGGACTGCTGTGGATATGTTTGCTCTAACAACCCGTGTTTTATCTCATAATGGCACTTCACAGTACTGCTTTGTATTAACGCCATGGTTTTGGAACATATGACACAAACTGGCTTTAAACTTCCCCCGAGGAAGAATAAACATACATTGATCTGTCCATTCATCTTTGAAGGTTCAGTTTTTATAGTCAACTTGCCTTTTTTTAGAGTCAGCCATGCTGTGTCGCGCGTATGTTTGTGTTTTCTGAGAATTTGGGCTTTCTTGAGCTTTTAGGTGCGCTATCTACTCTGTCCATACACGATAATCTACTGCATTGATTGATTCTGTTGGACACATATAGCCACGCCCACCTTAAGGAAAAAGTTATATTCGTGCAAAAAAAATGCTAGACGCTGTGACATAATCTGGCACATAACTGCTTACAGTATATCTTCACTTCTACTCAACATTTTGATTTTTATTCATGGTGAAGGTTTAACTTCAGGCAAATACTTAACTAATGCCAACAACTAATTAAATTCTGTCCAGCCAGTTTTGTGTGATGCAATGACAAAATCTGGCTGGACAGACATACAGACAGATTTTTTTTTTAGACTGGTTTCAGGTCCTCCAATGTATGAAACGTAAAGGTATCATTGAAAGAGCAAGTTTTGGCCAATGTACAGACAAAACCTTTCTTTTACTTACTGTATAGAGATTCAAGTGCATTTCCGAAGGGTGTACTTTGTCACTTGACTATGTATTATGAAAATATTAAACGGAGAAACATGGCTGGCATGGGTCAATAAAGCAAGGACACAATAAGAGGTTCTGCAGAAAAGAGATGCAAAGTGGTTACAGACAGTTTTAATCAAATTAGAGTTCATGCAGGATAGTCTGAAAGATGGACGTGACAAGATTTTCAACTAACCGTTTTTTATAAATGTCAAATCATAGTATATACTATAATATACCATAGTAATACTGTGGTACTCCAGACATTACCACAGTAGAATGCTGGACACTATAGAACTACTATAGAGGGTAGGTACTATGGCACTTCAGTAGGTACTATCAAAGTACTGTGGAGTGTACCACTATAGTACTGTATATCATGAATATTATGATTGACACCATGGTGATTACCATTACGGTACATGTACTATCACCAAATAAGTACCATGGTACTATATACAGTACCATGGTGCAGGTACCATCAGACTACTATGGTACATAGAGTATATCATGGTAAGATAGATAAAAAGATGGATGGATAGATGGATGGATGGATGGATGGATGGATGGATGGAAGTAGGTAGATAGATTTGACCAGGAGTATGTGCCTACTAATAAATAAATAAATAAATAAAGTTTGGCATAAAAGTTCATATATTATTAAAATCATTGATAAGTTCTGCCTCTAGCCATGTCTAGTCATACATCTAGTCATTATTCATGTAAAATTGACTTTAAATTACTTAATCCATACAGAACAGTGTAGCCCTGATATATTAAATTATGAAATATTGATGAACAGAACAGCGCATAACATCAGTTGTATTAAGAATGAATTATTCTTGTCCAGTATTGACAGGTTCTAGACAAAGAATAATGAAAGTTCATTTGTTAGAGACAATGGCATCTAGTTTTCTTGCCATACCAAAAGCATCAGACTACAGTAACTATCAGTCTGATACTTGAGGAAAAACAGTTTATTGAGGATTGCCACCTCGAGGTAGAAATACTAGCAGTCTACACGCTAGCACTGTACTGTATTTAAAAAACTACAAAAAAAAAATTGCTAGCATCCTAGATAAGACTTTAGCTATACATTAGCTCTACATAGACAAATTATCATAAACTGGACTGGAAATAAACCGTTAAAATAGAATATAGCAAGAATACACAGGGTCCATGGCTAGCAAGCCAAGCCACACAAAAACAGTAACTTTACTAGCTGTTCAGCTTTAACCATAATTCAGTTGGCGTCCATAAATGCTCTATTCTTATTATAACTGCATTGGACAATGGAAATTAGGTGTTAGATAAGGTATATATATAAGATATAGTGAATGGGACAGCAGGTCATCTCAGATCACCCCGCACCAGAAACTTAGCAACCACTCCTCCTACTGGTGTGGTACGAAAACTTTGTCTTACTCACTCATCGTCTATACCGCTTTATCCTGAATACAGGATCACTGGGGCCTGGAGCCTATCCCAGGAGACTTAGGGCACGGGGTGCCAATCCATCAGAGTGCACACACATACTGTACACACACTCATTTATACACTACAGGGAATTTGTGAATGCCATTTCTTTGGACTGTGGGAGGAAATAAACAGAGTATCCAGAGGAAACCCACCAAGCGCACAGTGTTGCCTTGCACACAAACTCCATGCACACAGACCCGAGGTGAGAATCAAACCCACGACACTGGTGGTGCAAGGCAACACTGCTAACCACTATGCCACCGTTCTGCCTTAACTGTGTATTATTTGTCTGATTAAACAAGTCTGTTTCCAAAGGGTGCTGTGGTGGAAACCGCTAAAGAGAACTCAAGGTCAGAGAATGAATTAACATCACTGTTTCTGTCTTTGTAGTCATCACACTGTTGCATTGCTGCTAACAGCTCTTATGTTTAACCCACATCCACAAGGAAATTCTCTTAATTCCAACACAGCCAATGTCACAGTCTTTCCTTTGCAGGGGACAGAACAGCCAAACCCCTTGTACATTGTTGCTCATTGCTCAATGCAGCAAAGGAGCTTCATTTTTTTTCTCTCTCTTCCAATGCAAACGTGTCTGCTGATCGATTTTGCTCTATGTAAGCGGAAGGGTAATGAATAGTCACCAGCATTCACGCAGCATGCAAGCTTCACGCATCATTATCAGCATTGTACTGCTGCGGCTAGACTAAGCAAAGACCAACTGTCTGTTCAAATTAGCAAGTCAGCCATAGCTACACTGTAAAAAATTACTCTGGAGGGTAGTAAATACAACCCATGAAAATCAGTTATAGTTTACATAAGTTTAATAGTTACCAAACAAAATACAACATAATGGGTATATTTTACCTATACTAACTATTTTTTAAAGGTAATCACTGCAATACTAAAAAAATAAGTAAAATATACTCCAAAATACTAGCTATGGCACCATAAAGTGCGCATGTGTCAACATTCAGGCGGGAATCGCTGGATTCACCATTTTTCGTGTGATCAACGGCTGTGGAACCACGATTAGTTGAGCTACAGGTAAGTTTTTATTTAACTTGTTGAAATTATAATGAATGCAACTGTTAAATTGTTTTAACGGTAAAATCTAACAGAAGATTAGTCATTTGTGCGCTTTCTCACAGTCTAGTGTCAAATGACAAGAGCGCATTACCAAGTACTGTACCTACGATTGCGAGTAAATATCTACATTCATGACTGATTTTTATTGTTGTTAGCGTTAACTGTTGCACGGCTGAAACTCTTGTACAACGGCGAAGCTGCTGCACGTAAATGGTTGAACGCGCACTTTGGCGGGTTCAATCTCAGCCACTCACGGATAC
>QMIH01000837.1:212959-246803 GCA_003987875.1 Clarias batrachus | reverse complement strand
GAGCGCTGCCACAGGGAAACTGAGCGCTGCCACAGGGAAACATGGAGCTGGAGCTAACTAAAGACACAAAAGGGGTCAGTGGCAAGACAGGATGAGACGGGAACTAGAGATGGAGACAGGACTGGAGACACAGACTAGAGACGAGACAAGACATGGGACAGAACACAGAGACTAGAGACAGGACCAGGGGCACAGAGACAGGACTAGAGACAGGACTAGAGACAGGACTGGTTAGTGGTTAGTTGGATTAGTAGCTACCTGGAATATGGATGTAAGGAATGATGACCTAACCGGGTTAGTATCTAACTGGATTAATGGCTAACCGGCTTAATACTGACCTATGAGGGGACCGGAACACAAAAGGAAAGGCACACACGACCAGAACCACTAGCAGTCAATCCCACTAGAGGCTAGCCTACTGGAGGCTAACCCTACTAGGGGCTAACCCTACTAGCAGCCAAGGCCTACTAGCGGCTAACATTGCTAGCGTCTAGGCCCTCATGTGGCTACACACATCTAAACAGATAAGGGACACCACAGACAAAGAACTACATAAGAAGGCTGACACTGGGGACACACAGAACAGTACTTACACAGGAGGAGACACAGCCTAACTAAACACAGAACAGGACAGCTCCATGAATCCATCTACTGTACACACAGAATATGAAGAAAACCAAAAATAGAGCCCTTTTAAAACCAAGGTTACAAAACATAAACCAAAATATAAACTTAAAGAAACTAAACCAAACAAAAGGAATGCCCACTTGACAAAGATATTTACAAAACACACAAACATAAACCTACAAACAATGTTTTGGCCACGACTGTACAGTCCAAGTCATTTCAACGTGTTTGGGCCATTAAAGGAGTTCCTGGGAGGCCAGCGTTTCAGACATGAAGCAGGGGTACTGAGTAAACTTACTTTCTACCTTGATGGTGTCCAAGCACTAGTGAAACACTGGGAGAAGTGCATTAGTGTAGCAGCATTATTATATAGAGAAATAAAGGCAGTTTTTCTTCTCATAATTGTGTTCTGTTATTAGACACAATCAAAAGTCCCAGTTTGACTTGAACGCCCTGTAATACACCTTCTCCAGTTACTATTTATTTATTTCACCAAGTGAAAGAAGTGTTCTTCATCTTTGTTTTTCATCACGCACGCGCGTACAAAGCCGCTCAACATTTGATCATTTCAATAATCGCTTACGGCCGTTTCTACTGATGGATGCCTGCAATTTAATTTCAAATGGTCACGACTATACAGAAGGCCCCTGCAATCGTAAAGACGCTTCGTTTTATTAATGCGTTTTGGCCGTAATTCAGCCACGCGCTGAGGGAAAGGAAATGAAAGCAGTCAAATATGTTTACCGGTTGCCAGGTATAAGTACAGTTTAATAAAAGAAAAATCCATAAAGATTAAGAAGAGGTGAAACAACAGGGAAGAGGACGGATGTACTGCATGTGCCTCGTGATTTGCAGAACTCCAGAATCAAAGTCGAATGGTGAAAAACGGATTGGCTGATTACAAGTAATTAACAAGATAGTGTCATAACATACTAATAGCGTTTAATGTACTATGGATTAAACGTTATAACTGCATGTCTTATGGTGCAAAATAATGAAACTTTATAATGTATTCTATTCTACTGTATTTAATGAGTTCCACCAACATACCATTATTTACCATAATTTAATTTTGGCCAACTTGAGTGGAAATTCTACCATTCATTTGAATATGTTGATGCATATAGATAATAGAGCTTAAGACAGTTTTAAGCATTCACCTAAAAAAGTCGGCTCAAAGAATCGGATGGAATGGATGAAAAATGAAAAACAAATTCAAAGCAGGTTTTTAGGTTTAAAAATGATCTTTTTCTCTTCACTGGCGGCTGTTTCGTGTCAGTCCACTGATTAAATCTCATTACCTTGTACTGCGAAACGTGTGTTTAATCTTACACGGCGTAGCAAAAATACAGACAGGCCCAAAAATGTATACACACTTCAGCAGGTTATCCATGCCCTTTTGTTTTTATTGAATTATGGCAGCAATGTGTAGTATTATGTTTCCTCTAAAGATGTCAGTAGTGGCACCATCGTCAGATATATTTTTGATGTTGAAGTGTGTATAAATCTGTAGGTACAGTGCATAGTAAAACATATTAACACAGCTATGCACTGCAGTGCACTCTAGTGGCTGACTTCTGCTACCAATAGTAATAAATTAGTGCACAATATACTGTATAATATTTAGCCTAAGCTTCCTAATGAACTTGACTAACAGCATTGATTGATATAAGTGTTAATTATATGTGGTTTGTGTTATTACAGTATTTCTAAAATTCATCAGAATGGACAATGCATTATTCAGCATAGGCTCCTCCTTGGTAAATAAGTAAACAAAGAAAGATATGGTGCATACACTTTTTCATGTTTTTCCCTTACCATGATGATGAAAAGTTTTAATACAATAAATAGCCTCATAAAAAACAAACAAACAAAAAAAAAACAGCAAGACAGATTGATTTCCTTGTAGTAAACTAAAGATTATAAAAATAGTAATTCCAAATAAATAAAAAAAACATGACTCTACAATTATGCCTTTATATCCATCTAAATGATTTTCCAGCTAAAAATATTTAAAAAATTGTGAAATATGTCTGATAATATCTCCTGTCTGTATTCATGACGGCAAAATAGTCAGAAACCAATAAAGAAAAACGCAACAATACTAGACAGTAATAATAATAATAATAATAATAATAATAATTTTACTGTGCAGTAATGTATCTGACAAATATAGATCCTTTCAAACAAGTAAACAAACAAAAAACATAACTGGCTTCAAAAAGAAACCTCACATATTTGTAGTAACATTTTATTTTCAACCTTTTTGTTACTAAAGTGTATTTTAAATTAATCCAAACAATTTCCGAGACATACTGTAGCTCTGTGACTAAAATCAGGAGCTTGAGTATCACAGTCTTCAAATAACCTATCAAGTCCTATTTATGACCTTATCAGGATTCAGGAACACACACCCCATCTGAACAATAAAGCGAGCATCAGCAAAAGTGCATGGAATCAATGAAGTATAATTAGCTTCTGATGTGAAGTGTGTACCTCCTGGTGTTTAGTGTGTGTTTGTACTGGTGAGGAAAAATATAATACACCCATAAACACAGAGGCTCATGAAAGAATGTGCTCACGCATCCTGTCCAGTAGATAGCGCTCATTCATCTGGTCACCATGCGTGCACACACAGACACACACACACACAGACAGAGAGAGAGAGAGAGAGAGAGAGAGAGAGAGAGAGAGAGAGAATATAGGCTACAAGTCTTCATTTTGGGTAGGATATAGTTGCTGAAAATAAAGCAAGCTTACAGATGCATCGTCTATGTGTTGTACTGTATAATGACAAAAATTACCCAGAATTCAATTTAGTTATGTAGTGTGCTTTCAGAAAAACTGGTTTATGTCGCTGTCACTGAAATTTTGCAATGTTTAATTCTGTTATTGAGACAAGAAACAATCACAGGAAATAGACAGACAGACAGATAGACAGATATATCTATCTATATATATATATATATATATAGATATATTAAGAACCAGCTTAATAAAAATCATTAAAAATTGCCTCTCAAAGCTTCGTTGGTGGAATAGTGGTTAGCATTGTTGACCTTGCACCTTAGTGGGTGAGTTTGCATGTTCTCCCCATCCTTGGTGGGTTTCCTCCAGGCTAGGCTAATTGCCGTTTCCAAATTGCCCGTCATGTGTGAATGGCAATCAGGCATCGAGCTGGCAGATGGAATAAAACGACGAATGGACCAAAATACCATAAAAAATTTAAGCTTCATTGGATCATAAGAGGTTTGTCTTGGAAGCCTATCACAAACAAATCTCAAAAACAAAACCCTTTGATTTCCGAGATTAAAAGAATTTAAGTTATAATTTGTTAAAACAAACTAAAGATGGATGCTTGAGTGTAACAAGGAAAATACCACATAGTAGCTTTATTTCTGAGAGTGCTTATACATTGTAAGGTAATACGTTTGTGGACCATCCCGTTTCAGACGTTATCCACCTTTTGCTCTAAAATAAATAAATAAATAAATAAATAAATGACCATGACACTTTTGATAAGACTTTCCACTGGATTTGGGGTGTGGCTCTGGGGTTTTGTGCTTATTAAACCACAAGAGCATTAGTCAAGACAGACTCTGATGTTGGGTATAAAGGTCTAGGGGGAGGAGCATAGAGTCAGCATTTCAGTTTATCCCAGAGGTGTTCAGTGGGATTGAGATCAGGGGTCAGGCCATGACACGTCGAGGCAGTTCCAGTACAACTGTAACACATAATGTCTTCATGGAGCTTGCTTTGTGCACAGGATCAATGTGATGCTATACACACAAATATATAAATATATCACAAACTTTTGAGCATATTGTGTAGTCTTACCAGAGATGAGAGAAAAAAAAATGATTCAGTGATGTATTTTCTGTGTTGATTCATGCATCGCCAGACTGACTCCTAAATTTTACAAAGTATTTTTAACTTGAGTCGCAGTTCCTCAGTAATCCTGCAGGTGGTGTGCTCTAAACTGGTCACCCATTGGCACACTGCCATGGTAGCAGCAAATTATAAGCTAAATTTGTTTAGAATTGTAACACTGCCTTTTAGGGTAAAGAAGGGACTGGAACCCAGAACCTAGAGGTGGAGTTGATAGTGCTAACCAATAAGCCACGGTGCTGCCATATAAAGTCAGATGGCACGAGATACAAAGAATGTGTAGCTGATCGACGAGTCCAGGGGAATTCGGACGCCCCTTCACTCAGCAGAACAGACGCCAGCTGTAGGAACAAAGTAAGCAGAAACCTGTTACATGAATTCTACTTGAACTATCTGCTGTGGGTCAGATAATCCTAAGGGGACGAGTTCCCAGCCCCAAGGTATGGCAATAAAATCAAATCGGCACCTAGGTATCGTTATGATATCGTATCGGGTGCACCCTGGTGATAGGTCTTACTGTTTGAAAATCCATGTTAAATGAGTAATTATACTTCATGCCTCGTGTTCCATACTCAGTCCGAGGATAAGTATATTATATTATGGAAGATTCAGAGGGAACAGTTTGAGATCTACAGTATTTAGAGGAGTGAAGAAGAGAAGAAATACAGAATGGGAAAAGGAAAGTGGTGTCAGAGGTGAGAGAGGAGTAAAGAACTGATGCGTTTATACAGTACTGTGTTAAAGTCTTAGGCGCCAGATTATCTGTAGTACAGATTTTGTTATGTAAGTTTATTACTGTATGTCTGCATTATTATGTACAAGACCATTCCCTACAAAGATACACTAAAGAAATGCTTTGCTTGAACATAAGCGGTAGTGGTTGATACAGATGTGTGCAGTAGTTAGGTTTTACTGAGCATGCTGGAGAATATGAGTTCTTTGGGTAACTTCGCCACACTCGCTCCTTTCTATTTTCATGCAAAACCCAGGAGTCTACCTTATTGATTTTGTCCCCCCCATCTGAAAACTGGCCTGTCATGTAATATGTCCGCATGTAATAATACAGCATGCAAATATTCTGTAATGTTATTTATTCATGGATTTTTGTTAATTTTTTATAGGGAATGGCCTTGTACATAATAATACAGACATAATAAACTTATATAATAAAATTTGTACTACAGATAATATGGCGCCTAAGACTTTTGCACAGAACTGTGTGTGTGTGTGTGTGTGTGTGTGTGTGTGTGAGAGAGAGAGAGAGAGAGAATACTACAGCTTATACGCGCCCACCCAGTGTCCCTCCTCCTTTCTCACGCGCTTCTCTTGCCCTGTTCACAACCATCACTTTGTCTCAACTAACTCTAACATCCATCCTGGTCTGAAGGACACCGCAGGTTCTCTCTCTCTCTCTCTCTGGTGCTTCTGATCCGCAGTTTAGAGCCGCCAGTTAGAGTCTGCTTTGATGATGCTTCACGCGCGGGAGCTTTGGTGAAGCCGAAGGCGCCAAAAAAGAAAGAAAAAGAAAGAAAAAAAAGAAAGAAAGAAAAAAAGAAACGATGCCGGCTTTGTGAGGGAGTCAGCGCGTGAAGACATTCTGCGCAAAAGTTGGAGATGGCGGCACTCCGACGCAAGTTCGGCGAGGACTATCACCAGGTGGTGAACCCGGCGCGCGGCGGCGGCAATGGCAACGGCAACGGCGGCGGCGGCGCGTTCTCGGCTCCGGCGAAGAAAAAGCGGCAGCGCTTCGTGGAGAAGAACGGCCGCTGCAACGTGCAGCACGGCAACCTGGGCGGCGAGACGAGCCGCTACCTGTCCGACCTCTTCACCACGCTGGTGGACCTGAAGTGGCGCTGGAACCTGCTCATCTTCATCCTGACCTACACGGTGGCCTGGCTGGTCATGGCGTTCATGTGGTGGCTGATCGCGTACGTGCGCGGCGACCTGGAGCGCGCGCGCGACTCGTCCTACACGCCGTGCGTGGCCAACGTCTACAACTTCCCGTCGGCGTTCCTCTTCTTCATCGAGACCGAGGCGACCATCGGCTACGGCTACCGCTACATCACCGAGAAGTGCCCCGAGGGCATCATCCTGTTCCTCTTCCAGTCGCTGCTCGGCTCGATCGTGGACGCCTTCCTCATCGGCTGCATGTTCATCAAGATGTCGCAGCCGAAGAAGCGCGCCGAGACGCTCATGTTCAGCCAGGACGCCGTGATCTCGCGCCGCGACGGCAAGCTCTGCCTCATGTTCCGCGTGGGCAACCTGCGCAACAGCCACATGGTGTCGGCGCAGATCCGCTGCAAACTCATCAAGGTGGGTGCGCGCAAACTTACCGCACGAGCGCAGCGCAGCGCAACGCACGTGCGCGCACACAAACACACAAACACGATACGGACACCCTAACACCCTATTTGGCCAAACCTGTTTAAAAAAAAAATATTGAATTCAGGTGAATCAGGCATAATGCTTAATGCTTCAGCATACCAAGACATCTTGGACAATGCTACAGTATGCTCCCAACTTAGTGGCAACTTTTTCAGGAAGGTCTTTTCCGATTGCAACAAAGCAAAGCAAGGACTTTATTTTATAAAAGACAATGATTTGGAAGAACTTGACTGGCCCGGACAGAACCCTGTGACCTCGACCCCATCGAGCGCCATGTCTCGGGATGAATTGGAACTGGAGATTGCGAGTCATCCAGCATCAGTGCCTGACCTCTACAGATAAATGCTCTACAAAATGAATGACCGCGAATTCCCCATGCAGAAACAGAAACACAACAAAAATCTTGAGGACAGCCTTCTAGGAAGAGTTTTGGCTGTAGGTGCAACTCTATATTGAAGCATATGTATTTGGATACAATGTCATTGCAGGTTTGGCCAAATACTTTTGCCCCTATAAGGTACATGCACATGCTGAAGCACATACTAAAATGCACGCATGTACGGTATGCACAGACACGTGCACTTGTGCACACACATTTCCATGCATGCACACACACACTCATACGTACATAGACACAATTCCGTCCATGCATGCGCACACAAAATTAAATACGCACCCGTGCACAGGGAAAGACTCGCACTCTCATGACTCTCATGCAACAATGTTTTATACTACAGTGACTGACATTCAGGCATGTACTGTATACATAATCCACTTTCTAAGTATTAACGTAGTAACACTCCTTTTATATGGGTTTTAGTTTTTTTTTTTTAAAAAGACACAATTACACTTTAGTTATTGACAAGGTTGATAACTAGTGAGAAAATAGGAAACACTATGATTAGGGGTTAGAAGTCAGTCAGAGCTGATGGGAGATTCCCGATGTAATTACTGACCCCTGACCCTCTAATCGATGGCAACAAACAGCAGCGAAACAGGGAAATTAATGCAGAATCAGAAGGGAAAAACAGGCGGCTGACAACAGAATTCTTTGCATAACGGCAGCACACCCACTGATGCGCCCAAGCTGCCACACACTCAGGATTAGCTGAGTGTAACCATGGTGCTGTTTCAGCAATTTCTTTGGAAACTTTGAAGCCATCCGATTACAATTCTTACGACAATTTCTGTTGCAAAATCATTATTCCAGAACATATATGCTAAAATTGCTTTTAAAAAAAAATCCTGTCTTTCTAATATATTTTACTTATATCAACTTGTATTGATTGTATCGGCAAATCTCTCTCAGTGAGAATGCGGGAGAATGATCTTATGCATTAAATATCTGATTCATATCAAGGCGTCTTAACGTTTTATACACTTTAACCAAATTATATTTCTAATGGAGGAGAAACAAAGAAGGCATCTACTTCCCAATGCGAAATATTTTACATCGATTACTTTACCTGCGGCTTTTACAGTGAGGGCGAAAGGTATTAAGACGACATTACCATGTATTATATTTCTCCCTGTGCACATAATAGGTGATGTGGCAAATTAGTTCTCGCCTGTCTGTTTGAAGAGTTGTGCTAATTAGTGTCAGCTGGTTTAGTTAATGGATGGGACAAATACTCGTACTGTATGTTGCAGGACTTTTACTTTCTGAAGCCGGGGTGTCTCTGCACAAAAAAAAAACTAAGACTAAAACTAGGGAATTCTGATGTGACCTGAGAACTGCTGTGGCAGATTTCTGTACATGATTTTTTCAGCAAGCAATCAAGCAGGCATGGATTGAGCGACACCGGGGTACTGCAGACGTATTTTTGACTTTATGCCCAGTCGGGTCCAGCAGGTTTTGAAGAATTAAGGACTTTTGATTGTTATATAGCAATTTAAATGCATAATATAACAAACTATTATTATTATTATCTTGATTGGCATTATTTAAAAAAAATAAATGAAAATGTTTAATTAAAACATAAAATTTTTGCTTTTGTCTCAATACTTTTGACTCCCACTGTATACAAATTGACTTACAAATAAGGCACAGTCATATCTAATCACTGAGCTGAACTGACGAGGGTAAAGGACTTGCTCGAGGGCTCTGCACTTGTGTGCTGTATATATGAGACTTTTATCATTCACCATTTCTGAGGGAGTGCGTCTAATATCTTTGACTGTAATATCCCTTAAGCTTGGTGTAGACTTCCTTCTGATTATGCTTCCATTACAACTAGTACTATATGCCAGAATGGGATTAGATAAATAGACAGAAAAGAAACTTTATTGATCCTGAGGGGGATTGCAGTGCCAATCCCTAAGGACCCAACAACAAAAAAATGGGGGTATTGTACTTTCCTGAGGGAGGGAGCAGGAGGTCAGATATGAGGACTGGGGAACCAAGAAACGTCTTCTTCATTAACACAACATGCATGACGCACCATGCATGATGTGATTTCTGCATTCATTCACTCAGTCGTCACTGGTACCTAATTTAAACCACAGTGTCACAAATCAACTTTGTCAGAAAATCTCTCCGGTTGGGGCGAACAGTAATACTGTAAAGATTTAAATTAGGTAGAAAAATATTTATTTATTTATTTATTTTATTTTAATTTTTAAATTTTTTTATATATATATTTTTATTTTATTCTGTTTTTATTTTATACCTAATGCCTCCTTTTTATTGCTGTAATATATAATATTTTAATTAGCTTAATGATTGAAACATAGTTTAGGCCATTTTAAGTAAACAATGTTTAACAATGTAGTTTAAATAATCAAATAATTTCCTTTCGGTTGGTTGAAGTCACTGGTGCAACAGAGCGCTTTCTTATAAATTCTCATAAAACAGGCTGTGCGTATACATTGAAATTGATAAGATGTACAATAATTGCGCTTCTAACCAGCTCAGAGTAAAACTCAAAAGCCAAAAAATGTGCAGTGGTGATAATTTATTCAGAGCATTTGCTATTAAACGCTCGCTGGTCTGTAATTGTCTTTCTCAGATAAGGCTACAAAAAAAAAAGAAAAGAAAACGGCAACATTCCCACTTTTGTTGAATCGCCACCATTTTATTTCAGTTGCCAAAAATAAAATGTGCACTTTCACATATTGCTGTTTACTATGCTGTCAAATTGATGGACAACTAAGAACTGGAGACTGTTCTTGGAAAACACACATGCACACTCACATACACACACATACTCAGACAAGCATTCTTTTTGGGTGTCTCTCAGACACTCTTCTAACAAATGATATCCCAGGCATTAGTGCTAGCCAAACCCACCTACACACTTCTGTTCAATCTGACAACATGTGGCCAAACCTGCACCGCTTGAAGGAATCCTGTACTCTTTTTGTGTGTGTGTGTGTGTGTGACTGTGAGAGAGATAGAGAGAGCTCTTCTATCTTTCACTGGAGAGACTTCCACTTTAAAAGCTGCTAGGTCGAGCCGGTCTGTGCCAACCTGAGACAAGACGAGATGAGATGAAATCTCTTGAAGTTCTGAATTCCTGAGCCTCTCTAAGCCCCCTGCCTGAGCTGAGTTTACGGTCAAAGCCACATCGGCTATTCCACGCTTCTGAAACATGATTGTTTTGTAAGGCACAGCTCTTAAGGAATGTGCGTCGTTTTTTTTTTTGCAGCAGCAGAGTTGTTCTGCCTAATGTATCCAATATATCTATGAAAATGTGGTTTAAAATTAAGTGTAGGTTGTGTAATAATGTAAGATATTGAGGACTTATACAGTGGAGGAAGATGAACTCCCTGTGAACTGAGACAACTGTGCAATGTAATGACACTGAACAATACGTCAAAACTTCGGCATATCAACATTTTCCTTTTTTTATATAGATTTTGGTCAATTGTGTTTTTCCTTCCAGGAAACTTGGAAATATATACATTGAGCATTGCCTAGTTAATGACTATGTCTAACTGAAGAAATATGATGTTATGGGTAAAAAGATATAAAACTATCATGAATATCTACATTTGAATGAATTTGGAAAAGATACAGTGGCTTTTCCTGACAAATTGATATCTTGAAGTGAGAGTGATGGTAATATTGAGTCAACACCATCAGACTTATTAACATTTTCTTAATATTTGCATTAGTAAATGCTGTCTTGTGCTGAGTCAGGTTGTAAACCTGGATTCTGGAAATTGACTGGCCAATCACTGATCCTAAATGAGACTAAGTGAGAAGAAAACTAGCATTGTCACCTCGCACCTCCAGGGTCCAGGTTCAATTCCCACCTCGGGTCTGTGTGCATGGAGTTTGCATCTTCCCTTTTATAGTATGTTCCCTGTGCTTAGTAGGGTTCCTACAGGTACCCCGGTTTCCTTCAACAGTCCAAAGACATGCAGGTTAGGCTAATTGGCGTTCCTAAATTCCCCCATACCACTGCCTGTAGTGCCAGTCCCAAGCCAGGTTAGAAAATGGGAGGGTTGCGTCAGGAAGCACATCCAGCATAAAACCTGGGCCAAGTGTGAGTCCGGACCAGATGGTACGCTGTGGTGACCCTTTGACGGGAGCAGGCGAAAGTACTGAAGGAATTGAAGGAATAGTTGTTAGAATAATGAGTCAACAATACTACATATCAACATTTGCCTTAAGTTATGTTTGTAAATTGTGTCTTTGTTTCGAGTCAGCTTATGAATTTGGATGCTGAGAATAGGCTTGCTAATCACTGCGGTGAAACAAGACAAAACTGACAAATCAGGCATCTTATCATTAACCTTAGAATAGTTGTAAATTGTATCATCTAGTCATTAATGATATTAAAAATGAGACAAAACCATCAGGGATGTTATCATTAACCTCAGAATTGTTGGTAAATAGTACAGTATGTCACAAAAGTGAGTACACCCCTCACATCTCTGCAAATATTTAGTTATATCTTTTCATAGGACAACACTGCATAAATGACTCTTTGACACAATGAAAAGTCGTCAGTGTAAAGTTTGTATAGCAGTGTAAATTTATTGTCCCCTCAAAATAACTAAAAATACAGCCAATAATAGCTGAACCCCTGGCAACAAAAGAGAGTACACCCCTCAGTGAAAATGTGAAATGTCAATAATTTGTGTGGCCACTATCATTTTCCAGCACGGCTTGAATTCTCTTGGCCATAGAGTTCACCAGAGCTTCACAGGTTGCCACTGGAATCCTCTTCCACTCCTCCATCACAACATCACAGAGGTGGTGGACATTTGACACCTTGTGCTCCTCCACCTTCCTTTTCAGGATGCCCCAGAGGTGTTCTATGGGGTTTAGGTCTGGAGACATGCTTGGCCAGTCCATCACCTTTACCCTCAGCCTCTTTAGCAAGCCAGTGGTCATCTTGGAGGTGTGTTCGGGGTCATTATCATGCTGGAACGCTGCTCTGAGGCCCAATTTCCAGAGGGAGGTGATCATGCTCTGCTTCAGTATGTCACAGTACATGTTAGAATTTTTTGTACTTAATGTCTTTGTACTCCTCACCTGGTTACCGCCACATATGCTTGACACCATCTGAACCAAATAGGTTTATCTTGGTCTCCCCAGACCACAGGACATGGTTCCCGTAATCCTGGTCCTTAGTTTGCATCTCTGCAGCAAATTGTTTGCGAGCTTTCCTTTGCATCATCTTTAGAAGAGTTTTCCTTCTAGGACGACAACCATGCAGAGCAATTTGATGCAGTGTGCGGCGTACGGTCTGAGCACTGACAGGCTGACCTCCCATCCCTTCAATCTCTGCAGCAATGCTGGACGCTAAAACTCATCCGTCTGTTTTCCAAAGCCGATCTTTGGATCTGATGCTGAGAACGTGCTCTCAGCTTCTTTGGCCGACCATGGCGAGATCTAACCACTTTGTAGGTTACACTAACTGTCGGTTGCAATCATCTATCATGGATGTCATTTGCCTTAGAAATGTTGATAAATTGTGTATTTTAGTCAACAGGGATAATAACAATTAGACCAAATGATTAGGATGTTATTGTTTACCTCAGAAATCTTGGTAAATTTTATCTTCTCAACTTGGAAATATGGATACTAAGAGAAAGCTAGTTCATCATTGAGGCTAACTGAGACAATAATTTATCAGCACAGTGACAGTAACAGTGAGTCAACTAGACTCAATTCTTCTGAATCACTCACTGAACAGATCCGGGTCTCATGAGTCCTTTGAGTCACTTAAGTCAGTAGGAATTCTGACTGCATTTTCCTATGGTCCCTCCACTAGAGGGCGCTCACCGAAACCCTAAAATCCACCAAATCCTTGAACTCGTGAATCTGACACATTGAGTCCCTCAGATCTGGTTGTTTCACACCACAGAAGTCCGACAGATCTGAGACCGGCGTGATACAATTGCCAGAGCCGTTTAAAAAAAAAAAATTTTTTTATTATTTACATTTTTTTTTATCTCTGTTTATCAAAATACACATCTACATCACACCAACATGTAACAAATATGTTTGGTGTTAATAAAATCAGATTATAGAGTACTGCAGCCAATCACAAAATCTCGGAAAAGTGAAACGGCTGCGTTTTGATTCTGCCTGCTTTTACCATGATCCTCCACTAGGGGCGATCAACGAATCCTTAGAATCCACCGAATCCTTGGCCTCATGAACACACAGTGAGATCCGTCTGTTTCACTACGCGCTACGAGTCCACAATTCAGATGAATCAGTACCCGCGATTTTAAGTCTCACATGCAGGAAGTTTTCTAAACAACTCAGTCAGCTACTTGTTCCTACAATTACTAGCTAACAACTACTTAGAACAACGGAATGGTGTCATTTTCAGTTTGTATTTATCTATGTTGTTGTTAGCAGCAGAATTACTTAGGACTCAACTGATCCGAGTAAATGAAGAGAAGGATGCATGTTTCTTGAGTCATAGAAAGGATTGGCTTATTTAACCCGGATGAATCCGGATTTGCTCATCTCTAGAGTCAACACCATCAGACATGTCAACATTTACCTCAGAAACGTTGGAAAAGTGTGTGTTTTAGTCAACAGTGACAGTAAAAATGAGACAGGGCTATCAGGGATGTTGTAAGTTACCTCAGAAGCACTGGTAAACTGTGTGTTTTAATCAACAGTGACAGTAACAGTGAATCAACACCATCAGACATGTCAACATTTACCTCAGAAACGTTGGAAAAGTGTGTGTTTTAGTCAACAGTGACAGTAAAAATGAGACAGGGCTATCAGGGATGTTGTAAGTTACCTCAGAAGCACTGGTAAACTGTGTGTTTTAATCAACAGTGACAGTAACAGTGAATCAACACCATCAGACATGTCAACATTTACCTCAGAAACGTTGGAAAAGTGTGTGTTTTAGTCAACAGTGACAGTAAAAATGAGACAGGGCTATCAGGGATGTTGTAAGTTACCTCAGAAGCACTGGTAAACTGTGTGTTTTAATCAACAGTGACAGTAACAGTGAATCAACACCATCAGACATGTCAACATTTACCTCAGAAACGTTGGAAAAGTGTGTGTTTTAGTCAACAGTGACAGTAAAAATGAGACAGGGCTATCAGGGATGTTGTAAGTTACCTCAGAAGCACTGGTAAACTGTGTGTTTTAATCAACAGTGACAGTAACAGTGAATCAACACCATCAGACATGTCAACATTTACCTCAGAAACGTTGGAAAAGTGTGTGTTTTAGTCAACAGTGACAGTAAAAATGAGACAGGGCTATCAGGGATGTTGTAAGTTACCTCAGAAGCACTGGTAAACTGTGTGTTTTAATCAACAGTGACAGTAACAGTGAATCAACACCATCAGACATGTCAACATTTACCTCAGAAACGTTGGAAAAGTGTGTGTTTTAGTCAACAGTGACAGTAAAAATGAGACAGGGCTATCAGGGATGTTGTAAGTTACCTCAGAAGCACTGGTAAACTGTGTGTTTTAATCAACAGTGACAGTAACAGTGAATCAACACCATCAGACATGTCAACATTTACCTCAGAAACGTTGGAAAAGTGTGTGTTTTAGTCAACAGTGACAGTAAAAATGAGACAGGGCTATCAGGGATGTTGTAAGTTACCTCAGAAGCACTGGTAAACTGTGTGTTTTAATCAACAGTGACAGTAACAGTGAATCAACACCATCAGACATGTCAACATTTACCTCAGAAACGTTGGAAAAGTGTGTGTTTTAGTCAACAGTGACAGTAAAAATGAGACAGGGCTATCAGGGATGTTGTAAGTTACCTCAGAAGCACTGGTAAACTGTGTGTTTTAATCAACAGTGACAGTAACAGTGAATCAACACCATCAGACATGTCAACATTTACCTCAGAANATTGGCTTATTTAACCCGGATGAATCCGGATTTGCTCATCTCTAGAGTCAACACCATCAGACATGTCAACATTTACCTCAGAAACGTTGGAAAAGTGTGTGTTTTAGTCAACAGTGACAGTAAAAATGAGACAGGGCTATCAAGGATGTTGTAAGTTACCTCAGAAGCACTGGTAAACTGTGTGTTTTAATCAACAGTGACAGTAACAGTGAATCAACACCATCAGACATGTCAACATTTACCTCAGAAACGTTGGAAAAGTGTGTGTTTTAGTCAACAGTGACAGTAACAATGGGTCAACACCATCAGACATACTGTATTAACATTTACCTCGGAAGTAGCAGCTTATACCTAGCTATGTATATAATACATAAGATTGTAAATGTGTTGAGGTATTGTAATTGTATGCAGTATGTACGATAATGGTCGCCACTTATGAAAGCAAAGAAACATAAAATACACACATGCTTAGTTCTTTTGCGGTCATTTGTTATGTAACGATCATTTGCTCTGTGTTTCTGGTTGTGTGTGTGTGTGTGTGTGTGTGCTCGCACTCTCTCCTGCACTTCCAGATGATCACACTAAATTAAGCAAACAGAGATATAGCTTAATGACGCATAACATATTCCATGTGGACGAGGACACCGAATAGACACATTCAGATCGTTGTGCACTTGTGTTGACTAGGACACACTCCCTTGTTAAGCACTGATAAGTCATTGAAGGCAGTGAAAAAAAAGGACTGTAGTGAGCAAATGGAAAAAGTGTCTAGGATTAAATGAAGCAAATTTAGAAACAACATAATTGAGTTAAATTTCAGTATAAGCGGTAGCGATGCTTTCGGCTCATAACAGACGTGAGATGTATGTAAATCAAAGCTAAATTTAATCGGGAAGATTATATATCCTGGTCAGATGGATATAGTGTTCATACCAGTCTCAGTGGCAGCAGCGGGTTAACAAGGAGCAGCAGAAAAAAATTATCCAGAAGGACGAATTAACCAATGCTGCACTGAGGGTCAAGAGCAGTGGAATTAACTCAGCGGGGCCTGAGAGAACGAACATATAATAAGTACCGATAATTCATTAAAAAAATGTATAGCAGTGTCCCTAGTGTGCATATTCTATGTCACATAAAACATTGCATTTATATACCTCACTCACTCACTTACTCATTCTCTACACTGCCTATCTCCCGGGAATATGGGCAAAATGCGGCATACTGTACACCCTGGATGGGATCCCAGTCCGTTACACGGCACAAGCATGCACACATGCTCACACAACACTTGGCAATTTGGGAATGCCAATTACCCTAATCTGCATGCCTTTGGACTAGTGGAGGAAACCGGAGCACTCGGATGAAACCCACCAAGCACAGGGACAGGAAGAACTCAAGCCCTCAACCATAGATGTGAGGTCACAGTGCTAACCACTCTGCCTCCATGCTGCCTATTTACATACCTATGTATTGTTATTTTTAATTCTTTAAGGGGACCTATTATGAAAAATATTGTTATATTGTCATTTTTAGAAAATTCAGTTCTGACTCCAGTAGGCATGTCCAAAAAAAAAAAAAAAATGAGGAAAAAGTCATTCTCAGATTGTTCTTTTTCCATTTTTGTATTGGCTGGAGCTTAAACAAGCCAATTAGATTTTCCGCCTATTATGACCTCATATGAGTAAATACCAGCTTTATTGTTCTCTTGAAATGGAAATGGCTCAGCAGTAGCGCATTTACATAGACACTGAAATTGCACATTTGGAGGAGGAGGGTAAGTATAATTAATAAATGCATTATCGGAGGAGTATTTTTAGCTATAGCATTAAAAGACACATTGTGGGGGAGCTCTGAGACCTGTGTTAACTAGTTAAATAAATAATGAAATATTGGACATGTAAAGCAGTACAAAAAGGTCAGATTTATTGAACATGAGAAATGAGAAAAATCAACTCTAAGTGGAGGTAACTGGGATTTAAAAGTTATGTATTTATTTAATTAGCTATCATGTTTTTGAGAAATTAAGCTACTGTATGGCATTTAGGTGATTTGGTCAAAGTAAAATGAAATGGGCAATTTAGAATGCTTCTAGCAAACATTTTCATTTCAGATCATTTCAGTAATTACTTTAGGTCAAAATAAAATGGAGAATTATTGTACCACTATAGGCCAACTTGGATCCTCTTGTCTTCATGAGTAACAGTCAGGATCTTGCACCCTACTACCAAATTGGGTGATTGATTTATCTGCTGTCCAAAAAAAAAAAAAAAAAGACAGTAGTGGAAGCATATAAAGAAATCCCTTAAAATCAATGACAATGTCTCAACCGTGAGAAGGACAGGGGAAAAGTAAGAGAGAAAGTTTGTAAGAGAGATTAAAGCTAAAAAGATATGAGAGACATGAAAAGACAGCGAGAGAGAGAGAGAGAGAGAGAGAGATCAAGCGAGCTAAAGACAAATGGAAGAAAAATCAGTGAAAGGAAAAGGCGAATACATATAATAAAGAATAAACCATTCATCATGAATTATAAACCAAAGAAAAATAATTGAATATCTGACTGAGATAGTGACAGAGTGAAAGAGAAAGAAATGTACAAACGGAAGAAAAGATTTATTTGGACAAATTCTGAAGAGTAACTGAACACACACTCACTCTCTCTCTCTCTCTCTCTCTCTCTAACTAACTATCTATCTATCTCTGCCTACACTCTAATCCCTGTAGTATTTTGTTCTGCTTCAGGGCTTTTAAAAAGGCCAGGGGTTTTCATCTTGAAAGACCGTCCGCATGCCGAACTGTTCATCCGATCAGCGATTCTAAAATAGCTTCAGGAAAAACTGGACGAAGAGAATCTCTGACTCACGTTACTCGGGTTATATAACACAAACGAAATGCTTTTTCATGTCAGAGCACAAAAGATTTTTTTAAATGAGGTATAATATCTGACTTACAGCTAATCAGAGACATGAACACTGGAATTGTGCCTTGATCAAATGTCAACAAGATGAAAGGTCGACTCATTTTAAAGATGTGTACACTGCCAAAGTGAGGTCTCGTAATAGCAATTGAAAAGATCTAGTCAAATTGACTGGAAAAGTTGATTTTCTTAGTAGAAGGGTAACCAGATGTAAGATTACTAAGCCTAGACAAATTTTATACAATTTTGTTAGCAGACAATTTTGCTAGCTTTAAGCAATTATTTCTTGAAAAAAGGCAAAATTACTAGTGCCTTCCCAATAGAACAAGAAATTAACTAGTGCTGCACAATTAATCACATAAACATTTAAATTGCATTATGGACCTGTGCCAATATTTACTCACAAATATTATTACAGGTAATATAAGCTTAGTTGGGAATTTATGCTGTTTGTCAATAATTTAAGTATTTGCACAGTTTTTAAATACTTTTGAGGTGTTAATAAATAATACTAAACAACCGTCTTAATGAGACCATTTGTCCAATTGTCTGCTTTTAGCCTAGATAAATACTAGGGTTGGATAATGAAACTGAAACACAGGCCAATTTAGTGTTGAAGGTTTCATGGCTAAATTTGACCAGACTAGTGGCTAAACTTCATTGATCGCATATTCCACCAGTAAGAGCAGAGTGTGAAGGTTTAATTAGCAGATTAATAGCACAGTTTTGCTTAAAATATTGCAATTGACACGACATTATGAGAGTTCAAAAGAGGACAAATTGTTGGTGTGTCTTTATGATGTATCAAGAGCCATGGTATCCAGGGTGATGTCAGCATACCACCAAGAAGGACGAACCACATCCAACAGGAGTAACTGTGGACGCAAGAGGAAGCTGTCTGAAAGGGATGTCCGGGTGCTAATACGGATTGTATCCAAAAAACATCAAACCACAGCTGCCCAACTCACTGCAGAATTAAATGTGCACTTCAATTCCTCTGTTTCCACCAAAAATGGTCGTCAGGAGCTCCACAGGGTCAATATACTGTACAGTACATGGCCAGGCTGCTACAGCCGAACCTCGTGCCAATGCCAAACGTCGGTTTCAATAGTGCCAGCAGCAAAAATCTTGGGCTGTGGACAATGTGAAACATGTATTGTTCTCTGATGAGTCCACCTTCACTCATGTCTTTCCCACATCCGGGAGAGTTACGGTGTGGAGAAGCCCCAAAGAAGTGTACCACCTAGACTGTTGTACGCCCTGTTGTAAGTGAAGTTTTTTTTTTTTAAACTCAAATTGTGCAGCCCTAAAAAGTACACACAAATTATTATTATTTTTTTTTTTGTAGAAAAGAAGGCTCAGTAATGTTGGTTGCTATAATCATATACAGTGGTACCACGGCATACAAATATAATCCGTTCAGGAGGCGAGCTCTTAATGCGAAAATTCGTATTGTGAAATGCATTTTCCCATAGGAAATAATGTAAATGCAGATAATCTGTTCCAGCCACCTAAAAATATTACTAATATTCACTCACTCATCAGCAGCGCACATACACCACGGCCAATTTGGGAACGCCAGTTAACCTAACCTACATGTCTTTGGACGGTGGGAGGAAACCGGAGTACCCGGAGGAAACCCACCAAGCACGGGGAGAACATGCAAACTCCATGCACACAGAGACGGGAAACGAACCTGGCCATGAATCAAACCTGTACCCTGGAGGTGCAAGGCGGCAGTGCTAAACACTACACCACCTTGCCGCCTATACCAATATATGAAATAAATTGACATCACACCTTACTTAACCTTCATTTATGATTCCTCTTGGCACCGGTTGCTTTAAAAACTAAACAGAAAGTGGCATCCTTTTCCTCTTGCTACCGCCCTTGCTAACCATCTTGCAAAATGCAAAAAAAAAAAAACACACAAACTAAAATTATGTAAACTCGTTTCGCTTGGCTTTCCGCTGACGCCAACAAGATTTAGTACTTAAAGTGAAAATTCGAAGGCGGATTGATTTTAGATCCCTCTGACTTAGATTCAAGATATTTTCAACCACTCAAATATCACTTTTTTATGTTTAGTCACTCGATACTGTAGGTGAAATGAATGATGAACAAAAAATTGAAAAGCAAACAAATTAAATGTTCTGGATCAAGTGCTATTCTACAAGCTCATGTCCTGTATAATGAATACGGAAGCTAAATTGTGAGATAAATCATAGGGATTCTGTTTTGCAGCATTGTACGACTTCCTTTTACCACTTTTCTTTCATGCACTATGGCTAACAATGTGTGCACTGATGGTGCGTAATGGCGTGTGTGTTTTGTGGATAATGAATGAAGCCACGCCAGATGGCTATCACAGGACAACAAAGGAATCAGGATCCTGACTGTTAACCGGACTGCATGCAGTCACCCAGGAAATACTAAGAGAGGAAATAAAGTACAAAGCAAGTCAGCAAAATGAGTGTGTTGCTGTGTAACTGAGCTCAGCGTTCTGTGTGTGTGTGTGCGTGCGAGAGTAATTGTTAGATCCAGAGAAACCCCGTTTTCAACCACTATTGTCAGTGTGTGTGAGAGAAGGCGAGAGAGAGAGAGACGGAGCGGAATCTGCCAGTTCTAGCCGTTTCATCTTTTCCTCTCCGTTTTTTCACACATTTACCAGGCAACCATCTTCATTTTATCTTGTCCCACTCTCTCACCTCTGGAAACATACTGTATCCGTTCTTTCATGTGGCTTGCGTGTATTCCAGTCAGTGAACATATGGGTGTGTACGTGTGTGTGAGAGTGTGTGTGTGTGTGCGCTTTTCTGGAAGCAGAGAATAAGGAGAGAGGGACGAGTGCAGATGAAAAGGGCAGACACATGAAAGGAGACAGAGAGCTTTGTCAAGAGTGTCTCCATGTCTTCACAGGAACACAAATGCGGGTGATTTTCTCTCCAGTACCAGAACAGATGGGTGTGTGTGTGTGTGTGTGTGTGTGTAAAGCTTGCTCAGTGGCCATCAACCCAGAGATTCAATCCCATTCCGTTTACTTGCACACATTTATAGATAGCCCGAAGGTGATGATACACAGGAACATCTAGAAGGTAAAGTTTATTAGCCTTGTGTGTGTGTGTGTGTGTGAACTTTTAAACAAGAGGCTTGCAATCACGTTGAATGCCATTTTTCACAGTTGTTGGACAACAAAGTACAAAGCATAGGCATTCATATTAGGGACATTATGAAGTCCTGATTTCCTGCAACAGCGCCAAATGAAGTGACATCTCATGTGGATGATGTAGAAGGTCTCAAGTGGCCTGAACAGATCCCTGTACTCGAGCCCACTGAAGAGCTTTGCGTTGAACTGCAATGTCAAACGAAACGACTTGAGAGCCAGGTCTCCTTGTCAAACACCAGTGCTTGACCTCACTTATGCTCTTTTTGACTGAAGAGGCACATGTTCTCAAAGACACACTCTAAAACCTTGTTGAAAGCCTTGCCAGAAGAGTGGAAGCTGTCGTCGCTGTAAAGGAGGATGGCGAATCCAAATAAATGGCCAAGGTTTTGTTTTAGAATAGGATGTCCAAACAAGTGGTGTCCAGACTATTTTGATATTCTGTGTACCGTACATAATGGTTATTTTTCTCATAACCATCGGTGGCGCTGTTACATTCGGTTGCATCCATTATCTATAGTGTTTATCCTGGGTTCTGAGGACTTTTGTGCTTAGGGAACAAAGCAGGGAACAACCTGGATTGGGAGCCAACCCATCATAGGGCACTAACACATACACACACCCACACACCCAATAATACCACCTATGGAAACACCATTTTTTTATACAATGCATGTCTTCGGACTTTCAGAGGAAACCAATGGTTCAGGAGGAAACCCAGCAAGCACAGAAAGAACTCCACATATAGAGCGGAGACGAAGTTCAAACCCCCTACCCCGGACAGTGCTACAGTAACCACTAAGCCACCATGCCACCTTGCTCACTTCGTCAAAAATCCAACATTGTTCGCCTTAAGGCCTTTGCGAACAGTAAACTGTACAATGTGGATGCCAATAAACAAGAAAAACGATAGGGTACTGCTAGCCCCTTAATACTAGCCCCCAGTAGTGGGACTGGATATTACATCCTGCAATTACGTCCTGCAAGAAGTCATTGTATCTCTGCGCGTTTTGAAATAATAGACTTTCGTGTGTGGTTTGATGGAAAGTAGTACAAGAGGAACTCACATGTGAACTTCTGCACGCCAATGCCATACCATTACCCAAGTCACTATAGGTCAAAAGAAATAGTAACAGGTGAGAGCATATGCGATTAGATTAGATTAGATTTTACTGTCAAGTACATGTACATCCCGGCCACTGGATGCAGTGTTGGTCCCAAGCCCGGATAAAATGGGACGCTTGCGTCAAGAAGGGCATCCGGCGTAAAAAGCTTGTGCCAAGTTGTTGTCTGGCTCGGATGGTCCGCTCCGGCAACCCCTTGACGCGAGCAGCTGAAAGACAACCAACAACAGTTTACCAATCCAATGAAATGCAGTTAGAATGAAATGCTTCATAACAATGGATATACGAGGGTATGGGTCCATATGTACAGGGATGAGAGTGATTACTGTACACAAGATGCAGTAGTTAATACGGATATTCTATATATGGCAATATACAGTATAACTTGGCAAACCTTGATAGGACATGTCAAGAAGATAACATGCATATATATAATATGTTAGTTGTACAGTATGTATAAATACATTTAGTGAAAAAAAGAGCGTGTTAGCAAAAGCTGCAAAAAGATTGTAAAAATGTAAAAATGCTGTTCATGTGCAATGAAAGAAATTATAAAAATCTTTACAAACGACTATCCCATAAATGTACACACATTCACACACCCATTGAAGGGTTTTCTGACAGTGTGTGAGATTTCCCAGGTCTCTATCTCTTACCTTTCTTTGTTTTATTTCACACGTCTATAAAACATCGCCTCCCTTGCCTTGGCAATACCTCCTATGGCTCGCCGGGAAACACTTTCGTTCTCCTGGGAACGGTTATTTCTTTCTTATCGGCCGTCTGTCACCGGGACTCCATATGACTTCAACTCTATGTTCCCCTCGGAACATGTTAATGACTTTTGTTCTTTGGATTTAAGGGATGTACGTGACACAGGCTGGCCAAAAGCTTATATATGCTCTCTTTTCTGCTAATAAACAGTGATCATGCATGCTGTGTGTGTGTGTGTGTGTGTGTGTGTGTGTGTGTGTGTGTGTGTGTGTGTTTGGTATCTCTTACAGCCAGTAAGCTCATTGGAGTGCAGCAGACATCAAATTTTCTTTTATCTTTGCTTCATTTTAAACCTAATGCATTCCTACTGACAAGTCTGACAGTCTGAAATATTAGATTGACCAGTTCACCCCTGGCATGTTTTGGGGAGGTAGAAGGAAACCAAGGACGGCATGGTGGTGTAGTGGTTAGCACTGTTGCCTTGCACCGTCAGGGTCCGGGGTTCGATCCCCGGCCAGGCTCGATTCCCGTCTCTGTGTGCATGTTGCATGTTGCAAGTTTGCATGTTCTCCCCGTGCTTGGTGGGTTTCCTCCGGGTTCTCCGGTTTCCTCCTACAGTCCAAGATTGGCACCCTGTTTAGGGTGTACCCTGCCATGTGCCCTAAGTCTCCTGGGATAGGCTGCAGGCCCCCCGTGACCCTGAATACAGGGTTAAGCGGTGTAGATGATGAGGGGGTGAGTGAGAAGGAAACCAGAGAATCCACAAGTAGATCAGAACAAGACAGGATCCCAAAGTATTTACAATAGTATAACGTATAATGTACCATAGTGTATCAGCGCCATGGTACTACAGTATATACCATGGTACTAAGTGGGTAGTGTTCTGGTGGTAGTGTGGCATGACATCGGTGCCCCTGGAGCTGTGATTAGGTAGAATTAAGTGTGCCACAGTGCCCCTCTGCTGAGAAGAACTAAAAAAATTTAAAATCAAGCTTGTTATGTGTGAGTTGTAAGATGTTTGCTAATTGGGAAACATTAAACTTTTAGATGTGGTGACATACTGGGAGTAATTAACAATGTTGTTTTTCCCCAGTGAGCCACTGGCCCTGAGGGATTGCGTGATTGCCCACACACACACACACACACACACACACACACACACACACACACACACACACTTACACACATCAATAACAGTCAGGAAAAGGCCAGAGGAAAGTGTTGTCTTTATTGTTGCTGGTTTTGTGTTGTCTGTGCTTCAGACCGACACCATGATAAAGTGATGAGCGGCGTTAATTAACGCTATTTAGCAGACGTAGGAGGTATAAGTCAGAACTCAGTCAATCCGGGGTATATCTGCGAGTGCCTGATGTAAAGTACGGCTGTTTTTTGAATGATCATATTAAGTACAGTTATTGTTTAGAAATGGTCTCTTTGCTTTCTCTCTGATGGAACCATTTGACAGCAAAATGAGATAAATCCATTTCTGGAGATTTCCGGATAAACAGCTTTCTTGAATTGAATATTTTGTGTCACAGTGGAGTTTAAATGTTTTTATATTTTCCCAAAATTGTTTGTTTGTTTTTGTGTTATTTTTCAACTCCACATCCTACCGTTTTATCACAATGCCTGCATTTGTGTTTGTGGTCATTTAAGTATGCAATTTAGCATCAATAATACATTGGTTAAGTTTTAATAAAATATATGTAAATAAAAATAAATAAATAAATGTACTCATGCGTGGATTGTGACAATCATCAGCCTCCTCCTCTGTCAGTTTTAGTTTTACTTCCCACCTTGCAAAGATAGTACAGGTATGCACATGTTAACCAACAGCTTCCCACACACAGCATGTGCACCTTACCTCATGTCTCTTACATACAAATCACTTGTGCCTACAGTTAGTCCATGACTTGTGAATGAGGTCCCATTCCGGGCGCATGTTTGTAAGTCAGATTTGTTCTTAAGTCTGACAAAGTGAGTTTTATAGCCTTTGACACAAATATACAATGTAAAGCATTCCAATCTATTTGGCTAAATCTCTGTGCCCTTTCCCCACAAAACCGTAACCGCGCTTAAGGAGGGAATCTCACTGTAACAGGGTCGTCTCTGTGCCTTTAACTCGCAAAGGGAATCCCGGAAGCCATTTTGTCTCAGAGCTGTTTTCCACTGTTTTGTTGAGGATTTTCCGAAATTAGGATTATTCACCATCAGGATGGCTTTATAGGACAGACATTTTCTATCATCGGGCTCCCGGACTGTTTCACTGAAACCGGTGAGGCCGCCTCATTTCTCACGCACACACATATACAACATACTGGACTTTAGACATTTTATACATCCATTTACAGACTGAAAATATTGCATATAACTATAAATATTGATATCTGGTGCACTGCGGTGTCTATTTTTTGTCCAATACATGTGAGCTACTTCTGTGATTTGTGAACTGCCATCCGTTCGTATCTGTGGAAATTTGTAATTTGAATGTTCATACGTCGAGGACTACCTGAATTTTAAGTTTTGTACTTTTTTTTTGTTTACCACAGTACTTACAGTACACTATCATATCCCACATAACAATCATACAACGCGCATAATGTCCTGTTTCATAGGACGTATCATGGACATTAAGTGAATGCTTACCCAATCCCGTCATTTATTACCACGGCAGTGATTGTAATGGCAGTAACAGAGTGAAAGCGTCCTTTTCTTGGCTTCACCATTCTTTAAATACATTTAAACCAAGTTTAAATGTAGAAGCTGCTAAGTTGCACAGGAAGTACCTTGGCTTCGATGATCACATGATAGAAAGACGCGATGTCATTGGCTCTTCACAACATTATGGCATTAGAGCTAGGGTGGCACAAATACGCACCTTTACAAACGTGGTAAGCAGAAAAACATCTCGGAAAACATCGGATTCTGCTCCTGACAAAAAGGAGGAATCTGGAACTATAGTAGACACAGACTCACAATAGATGGGTTGTACAATAGAAAAAGACCAGGTGACAGACACAGAATAGTATTGGATATAAGAAACCCCTACGAACTGTAAATTTAAATATGTGAAGTGAAATTCTTGTGGGGAAAAAACTTGATGGAAACGTTTAGAAGCTCAGACAGTAGTAGTAAAAAGAAATGAACAAAACGCATCTCACAGCTGCACAATAGCAATGTCTCCGAGGGCGTAATACATATACTCATTGAGAAAATGGAGTATAATTTTCAGTGGTGCTACAGGGTGCCATGGCAATTATTGTGGGTTAAATTTGGGGAAAGCATCTCCTTTTACTAACCATGGTTATATTATAGATGATGTTAAAATTGCAAGGTGGTTCCAACCCTGTTTAATGAGAATATGTGAGTGAGCGCTGGGTGAATCCTATTTATTTCACATCATCTCTCATCCCTATTGTTCGTGCATGTGCATGGTTGCCAGTAACAGACACACGAACCACCTATTCTAGCACGCCGTACATACAGTACACACCACTAGTGCACTAAAGACCAGAATTATTATTTATAATGAGAAGAGAGCAGTAGGATACCTGCAGCACTCCCAAGGACAAAAAAAAAACTTTCCTGCAATCTGATTTCCCTGTATAAAACCATAATCCAGTCTAAATGCAGCCATCCATTAAATGAATGGAGACGTGTTTATGTAGGAGTGGAATTTGCAGCTCGCAAATTGATAAAGGCACCATGCAAATGGAGAGGTATACATCTTCTACGGTATGCATGCTGCTCGGGTGTCACAGCCAGTCTGCTTCATTTTTTTTACAGAGGACAGAAAAATCCCAGCTCTAATTGAACAACGCATTAGACTAAGTAGGACTGATGGTAGCTGCGACCAAAGTTGCCCTTTCCATCCTTGGTATTTTCTTGTGGTAATGGCCGAATTCCTTGCTTTTTACCCCCCCCCCCCCCACCACTTTCAGCGTCTAGGGTCTTAATCTCTTTGTAGCTATACGTTTACATTTCCTCGACCTGTCCCCTGTCTCTCCTCTCCTGCTCTCTACAGTATGTCTCAGGATTAATTCTGAGATGTGCCAGGCGGTTTGAGGAGGAACAGACAGAGAGAGAGAGAGAGAGAGAGAGAGAGAGAGATCAAGAGCTAAAGGGAAAAAAGATGTGCAATCCATCTCTGAGACGAGACTCCGAAGTGCTCACTTACCAGCGGATGTAAAAAGTCTGAGTACACTACCGGTATGATTACTGACTGATTAAGAGAGATTATTGCATATTTTGGACGCCTTCAGTGATGTAGAAAGCGATCAAATTCAGGAAAGACCATGCAATTAGAAGGTGTGTAAAAATGTTTTGACTGGTTTGGATGTTTTGACTGATTAATTAAAGAAATGGGAACAAATGGTTTACTGCGCCAGGCTGTAATGTGCCTAAAGATACAATTTATTATAAATTGATTCTTTATGGATGGCACGGTGGTGTAGTGGTTAGCACTGTCGCCTTGCACCTCCAGGGTCCGGGTTCGATTCACGGCCAGGCTCGATTCCAGTCTCTGTGTGCATGGAGTTTGCATGTTCTTCCCGTACTTGGTGGGTTTCCTCCGGGTACTCCGGTTTCCTCCCACAGTCCAAGGACAAGGAGTGTTAGGTTAATTGGCCGTAGTGTGTGAATGAGTGTGCGAGTGTGTGTATGTGTGCCCTGTCCAGGGTGTACCCCGTCGTGTGCCCTAAGTCTCCTGGGATAGGCTCCAGGCTATTCAGTGACCCTGAATACAGGATTAAGCGGTATAGACGATGAGTGAGTGATTGAGTGAGTGGTTGTTTATGTACAGTACCAACCTCAGCAGCGACCTCATTTCCCCTTTCGTCTGTTCCAAACACTCAGCATTCAGCATCACCAGTACAATAATCACCGTCCTGATTATCTGCACCCGTTTCTTACTGGTTCATGTCGTCTAAAAGTTAGACGTTTTTTCTAATGCCTGAATAATGCTTTAGTCACTGTGTGGCGCAAGAAACAAAAAACATTCCCCTGAAACTGGTCAAGTACAGGGTCAAAAAAGTTCTTCAGGAAAAAAAGAGAAGATTGTCTCTCAAAGCTACATAAAAAAAACAAGAAAGTCTTAATCTTTGCAAGCAAAATATGAAGAAATGGAAGAAGTCAGACTTTTGGATCTTGTCCATTCGACTGCCATATAAATAACAAAGCCAAGAAAATACTTCCTGCAAAATGCAATACTAAAAACCTAAAACAGCAATACACAGGCCTTGTACAAAGAATTATTAGTATTTTTTTTGGCTTTGTTTTCTTTTATTATTATCATTTTTATAAATCTCTCTGATTGGACCGAAATACAGACGAAAACAAATCCCAGACACCGTCCTGGATGCGAGACTGATGTCTGGTTGATGACTGGTTGTCAGCATGATGCTTGTTTAAGTCTCAATAAATGGTTCCTTTTAAAAATACATACATACATACGTTAGGTTTGAGAAAAGTCAAGTGATTGAACTACAATATGTTTTTGTCTAACATCCAAACAGCTTTATCTGAAAATATTCAAATCCCCATCCTAGCTTTGACCCGAAGCATGTTTCTAGGAACCGTATATTCTGAATGACTCAAAAGGTTACGCGAGAAGTAAATGCAACACATTTCATGTCACTGCATGTGGGTGGAATGGGGTCATAAAAACAAGCGTAGAAAAAAAAATACAAATCTGTGTTTTATCATGTGTTTAGAGAATTCAGTTTTGGCTGCTTTCCATGATTTAAACTGCCTACTTTACACTGCGCTGTAGCGAACACTCAGATTAGTAGCGCTCCCAGGTGACACAGCTGTTTTGCATGTTGTTGTTGCGAGGTTGAGACTTAAGAGTCAGCCATTCATAGCCAGAAGTCCAGAGAGTTTGGGTAGAAAGGATCGCTTTCTGCTCTAAAACACTTCTCCTTATGAAAGGTCCTGTATTTGACTATTAATTAACAAGGTAATACAGGGCTCCATGCTCCTCCAAAACTGACATAACAGTATGAAATAATTTGTCATACCGTCAACCTAATTAGTGTTTTGTGTTTATGAAAATGAACTTGTGCCAAGCCCCGCCCTACCTTGCTATGAGGTCACATTTGTCCCACAATTTTTCCCTAATTTAGTCGTATCCAATGCCCACCCATATTAGAAAATTCCCACTCTAACCCTCACGCTAGCTACCAATCAGGGAGGCTAACACATGTTTCCTCTTAATCTGCCCACGCAAGTATTATTAGAGAAATTTATTTTTTTCCCGTTAAAACAATGTTTGCATTGTGTATGTTAGTTGTGAAACTTATAAAGCGAAATGGGGGGGAGGGAGGAGGAGTTTTACTGTTTAAGACAAGGCGAGGGGCTAATTCCACACACACACACACACATACAAATACGTACATGGCGCCTGCGCGCACAAACGGAAACACTTAACTGTCTGGATTTATTTTAACTTTTTTTTAATGTTAAGTGCAGGTTAATATGTTTTATGTTTACTTTATATATTGTATGAATTATTTTTATGTATTTATTGTTTTGGGCTATAGAATGAATAATTAGAGTTTTCATTATTTCTTATGTGAAAAGTCTATTTGGTTTACGAGTGTTTTGGAATACGAGCCCAGAGTCAGCTAGCCATAGCCAGAAGTCCAGAGAGTTCGGGTAGAAAGGATCGCTTTCCGCTCTAAAACACTTCTCCTTATTAAAGGTCCTGTATTTGACTATTAATTAACAAGGTAATACAGGGCTCCGTGCTCCTCCAAAACTGACATAACAGTATGAAATAATTTGTCATACTTTCAACCTAATTAGTGTTTTGTGTTTATGAAAATGAACTTGTGCCAAGCCCCGCCCTACCTTGCTATGAGGTTACTTTTGTCCCACAATTTTTCCCTAATTTAGTCGTATCCAATGCCCACCCATATTAGAAAATTCCCACTCTAACCCTAACGCTAGCTACCAATCAGGGAGGCTAACACATGTTTCCTCTTAAGCTGCTGACCGCATAACGGCATAACGTCTTGTCTTGGAGAACAGCAGTATCCATTTGCGTGCTCCCTCGCCCCCCACGCTCTTTAGCTGTGTGCCACGTAGTGAGGGGTCGTTCATAAATGATTCGTTCTTTTTGAACGAATCTTTAATGTGACTCAGAAGATCGAGTAGACTCGGAGAGTGATTCGTTCATTTTCTACTGCGCAAAGCATCGCAAAAACCTCCGTAGGTTATATACACTAAACAGAAATGAGAGAAATGAGTCTTCCGAGTCGTTCGTTCTTTTGTCACGTGAATCTCATAGACGCTATACAGTGCAATAGATTCAAAAGAACGAATGACTCAGACTAGAAGATATGATGGTGAGGTGCTCGTTCTGTTTCTTAAATTTCTTTAGCTACATTGTAATATTTTCATTACTCCAACTATAGCCAAAATTTGTGTATGTAGACGTGTTGGGGGTCTGTTTATTAAAAATGTAACATTTTAACATTTTATTTTATTTCTGGTCCAAAGAACGAGATGAACTAAATGACTCAAAAAAAGATTTGTTCATTTTAATGATCCCATCACTAGTGCCACTTATTAGCCCTTGCATGAGGTCATATTAGGGGGGAAAATGTAACTGGATTGTTTAACCCCTGGATCCAATGCAAAAAACTGAAAGCCGAAAAAAAAGGCACAGAATGTTTTTTTTTCATGTTTTTTTTTTATACGTGCACACGGCCACTGGAGACCTGCACATGACTGTCTAAAGGTGAGTAAAATGTGAAATTTAGTACAGTCCATAATACTGTAGGTCATCTTTAAACAAATACAGTGCCTTCACCTCTCTCAGTGCAAGCACATGTTTTCTCATCCACAATGTTTTTTCATGAATTAATTTAGGCAAATTCATCATGTAATTGTAAATTTAAATTTTTAGTGATGACTTATATTTAAATTTACAATTACATGATGAATTTGGCTAAATTAATTGATGTATGTCATTATGCTATTATTTGTAAGAATTATTGCTCAGAAATGCTTAAATCGTGTGCCATTCATTTATCTGGGTTAAACTGTCGATGCGCACAACATGCGATTAGCTTCTCAGACAGCACGTGACTGTGGGAGTGTGACTGTGCATAACATTCTTGCCTATAAACCCATAAATATATGCAGAAGTTATTTAGCTAGGTGAGGGTTCTGCCGCTAATCCCCAATGTCACGAGGCAGAGACATGCTGGCTTTCATTCTTCAGGACAGTGGTTAAGCTGGCTAGAGCAGAGATCAGTCTGTGTCTGAGCAGCGTGTGGACCATAATGTGTCCCGCAGAGCGTGTCCCGCAGAGCGTGTCCCGCAGAGTGTGTCCTGCTGCTCTCTGTGTAAGAGATGTGTAAGAGTCCGGGTCCAGCATACAGTCATCCGCTTTACTAATCTTAAGATGTGAAGGCAGGGGTGAAACAGCGGGTTAGAAACGTGCCTGTGCCTGATTAAACTCAGCAGAAGAAAGCAGCATTCAGTCGCTGAAGAACAGAGGCGTGCTGATAATCTCCCAATCAACTTCATTAAACTGCTGAAACGTGATTAAGTTCCTGCTATGGCCTGAAGTTATTAACGGGTCTCTTGTTCCAATGAAAGCAACGTAACCAAAGGAAATATGAAATGGTACAGGTGAAGCGGATTAAGGTGGAGTCAAGGAGCCTTTTCCTGCCAGTCTCCATGTGACAAAAGAAGAAGGTGTGTTTATCTGTCAGACTCGGTTAAAAAGGCGTGGTCTTAATAGGTGTCAGTCTCAGTAAAGGAGGCATTGTCTTACATATGTCAGGCTTAGTGAAGGAGGCGTGGCCTTTATATCTGTCAGTCTCAGTAAAGAAGGCGTGGTCTTAATAGGTGTCAGTCTCAGTAAAGGAGGCATTGTCTTACATATGTCAGGCTTAGTGAAGGAGGCGTGGCCTTTGTATTTGTCAGGCTCAGTAAAGGAGGCGTGGCCTTTATATCTGTCAGTCACAGTAAAGGAGGCGTGGTCTTAATATATGTCAGTCTCAGTAAAGGAGGTGTGGTCTTTATATCTGTCAGGCTCTGTAAAGAAGGCGTGGCCCTATATGTCAGGCTCAGTAAAGAAGGCGTGGCCCTATATGTCAGGCTCAGTAAAGAAGGCGTGGCCCTATATGTCAGGCTCAGTAAAGAAGGCGTGGCCTTTGTATCTGTCAGTCTCAGTAACGGAGGTGTGGCCTTTATATCTGTCAGACTCAGTAAAGGAGGTGTGGCCTTTATATTTGTCAGTCTCAGTAAATGAGGCATGGCTTTATTTATGTCAATCTCAGTAAGGGTGGCATGGCCTTTGCATTTATCAGTCTCAGTAAAAGGGGTGTGGCCTTACATATGTCAGGCTTAGTAAAGGAGGCGTGGCCTTTGTATTTGTCAGGCTCAGTAAAGGAGGCGTGGCCTTTATATCTGTCAGGCTCATTAAAGGAGGCGTGGCCTCTGTTTTTCCGTTTCAGGAAAAGAGGTGTGGTTTCTATTTCATCCTGAGTGAAGGAGGTGAGGCATCTGGAGGTGTTAGTCTCAGTAAAAATGGTTTGGTCTTTATATCTGTCAGTCTTGAAGCTGTCTGTTTCAGCAAAGGAGGTGTGGCCTTTATATAGGAGTTGTGACATCGGGTCAACATGGCAGCTCACGGCATCAGAAATGAATCACGCAGGAAGGCTTTACCTTTAAATCACTTATTCTGTACATGCACAATTATTTGGTTTTGATCATATTACATACAGACATCTTTGCTTATGAAATAGATAGCAATGACTTTATACTACTTTAACATATCCCTTTTCATGTTGCTAACAACAACATGTATATGGAAGCATCCATTTTTTTGCCGCTTTGTATCTCTGTTGAAAATGATGCCATAGTGAGCTCAGACTAATGCAGCAGCATGCTGAACAGCCACAACCAGGGCAGAAGGGAAAACCTATCGGACTAAACCTAACAGACCTGACAGTAAATCCAGACAATGTGAATGTCAGGATGAGGATCGTTTCAGCCCCATTCACACAGGATTGAGTGGAACGTTTACAGTAGAAATTGTCAGTGAGATTTATCGGATTTGAAATCAGATGTAACGCAGCATGTGATTGATGCAGTGCGAAATCCAGCCCGATGTGAAAGTGTGGTTCATGTGTTATGAAATTGCCTATAAAACTACAGTATGATTATGTAAGATAATGTAATAACACACTTCAGATAATGAAGGTGCAATGCAATATGTAGAGCATGAGAGAATGTGACTCAGACACAGGGTGCTTGTATGCGTGCGTGTGTGTGTGTGTGTGTGTGTGTGTGTGTGTGTGTGTGTGTGTGTGGAGCAATTTTCCTGAAAAAAAAATACAGGACTGGAGACTACAAAGATTACAAAGCCCAAACTTCGGCTTGTGTATCTGTCCAGATGAAGGCCAGTGATAAAGACACACAGTGAGAAACTTTAAAAGAGCAGAGTGTGTTTCTGTCTTTATAGTGTAATCAAACAGACACACACAACACGCTTATTTTATACACTGTAAAGTGTGCCACTAGAAAGTGGCAGCATCATTTTGGGAGTGATTTCTGTTGGAGGATGTACGGCAGATACCACGGCTAAATTTAGAGGAGAGAGACTGCACAGAGACAACCGATGTAGTGAAGAACCAGAGAGAAAACACACACACGCACACACACACACACACACCCACACACACACACACACACACACACACACACTCT
>QMIH01000837.1:185939-212415 GCA_003987875.1 Clarias batrachus | reverse complement strand
CAGGCCATTTCTTTTCACACTTCTAATACCGATGACTTTTGATGAACCTCTGTAAACAGAGTGTGAACATTTGAATAAAAATATATCACAGTTCCCAAATCGCTGAATGTGTTTGTAGCTCAATTTGATGTTCTTTTTAAAAAAAATAAGTTCGCTTCTACTGCTTGCTGTTGTATAAGATGTATTGAAATTGTTTACATTTTTGTCTTGCATGCATTTGTTATTGTCACTTTTGTTATTGTCAGTTTTGCTCCACTGGATGAATCAGGCTGCAGTTGTGTTTGTGGTAATTTAAAGTTAGCCGTTGAGTCATGCTTTTGTAGTAAGTCAATTACAGTGGAACCTCGGATTGCGAGTAACGTGGTTTACGAGTGTTCCGCAAACCGAGCAAAGATATTTAATAAATTTTTAATTGGAAACCGAGCAAGTATTAGTTTACGAGCGCCGAGTATCATGTATCACGCATGCGATTCTTATTTTGACACCGAGCGGCAAGTGATCACAACTGAGCCAATGATTTTTCTCTCTCTTGCACTGCAGAATTATGGGTAATCGTCTACCCTGCTGCGTCTTTGTGCTCATCTCTTACTGGTATAATCAACATCTCCCTCTCTTTCCTATGTGTGGACACACACACATACACACACACACACACACACACACACACACACACACACTCTCATACACTTTACTCATGTGCACGTTATGTGTGTGCGCGCGCATAATTTAACACCGACACACACATACACACACACACACACACACACACACACGCTGCACACACACATTTTAAATTTTTTACTTTATAGCAGTGATTCCGTTAGTATGCGCTCACGCGAGTATTATTAGAGAAATTTATTTTTTTTTCCGTTAAAAAAGTGTTTGCATTGTGTATGTTAGTTGTGAAACTTAAAAAACGAGATATGGAGTTTTAATTTGTAAGACGAGGTGAGGGGCTAATTCCACACATACACATACAAATACACGCCGCCCGCGCGCACAAACGGAAACACTTATCTGTTGGGATTTATTTTTACTTTTTTTTAATGTTAAGTGCAGGTTAATTTGTTTTATTTTTACTTTATATATTGTATTAATTATTTTTATGTATTTATTGTTTTGGGCTGTAGAACGAATAATTTGAGTCTTCATTATTTCTTATGGGAAAATACTATTTGGTTTACGAGTGTTTTGGAATACGAGCCAGCTTTCGGAACAAATTATGCTGTTAATCGGTGTATGGCTGATTATGAGACATGGTTTGGACACTGTTAACATGCACCACACAAATAAAGCAGCACATTTATGTATATAAATATTCATGTGTGATTAAACATGGATTCTTGCATTAAGGTAAAAATAAAAATGTAAATGAAATTAAGAATCTAAATCTGATTGACATTCGAATCAGTGAACCTGAAGCTGGCTGTTTCTACACTACAGACAAAAAAATAATAAGCTCGCTCAATTTATACTGTACCTATGATTTCATTGTTTTCCCAGGATGGATGGATGGATGGAACTGAGTATACCAGAAGGTTTAAAATATATATTTTATAATAAATAAATATACAATAAATATATTGGCAGGAATATAGTTTTATTTTGGAGTTGAGAAAAGGCTAAAAAAAGGGGGGGGCTAGCAGTGCCTTGTTAACACGCTCAAGTTGTTAAAGTTCTATGAATGAAATCCAGATACTAGAAATCATAAACGTGCACCACTGGTGACTCGACCCCAGAGGTGTAGTGATATTCGACCAGTTCCGTATTGAATTTATACAGTACGTGCTTTCTTCCAAATTTTTGAGATTCAGTGCAGTGAAATCTCATGAGTATGAGAAAAAAATAGTACATCTCAGACTACTAAGACATGATGGTTTGTATGAAAAAGACGCAAACTGTCATTGGACAGAAGGAAACCCCTCCTGTCCCTCAGCCTGTCTGTCATGTTCTCAACAGTCTAAACATCCACTACCTCCCCCCCCCGCCACCCAAGTGAAATGGTTTTACCATCTTGAGTCTTGACTCTTAATTAGGAGTGTGTATCATTCTGGTATTCGTCAAATTAAAAAGAACAAAAGGGTCACATTTTACAGAAGAGGAAAGCAAAACGGTATGTAACTGTGATCGCTTTATAATGTTATGTACTTGGTAAAACAGGCGAGTATAGCACTTATGTTTAACCTGCCTTGTTAAACCAGCTTACATAACACTGGATGGATATTATTTCATATCCAGTGTTTTTTAGTCATAATGTTAGCAAAGTTAAGGCAAGTTTTTGCGGCTCACTGAAAAGGAGAGCGCCCAGGGCACAATACACACTAGAGGCACTGCCCGAGGGGTACGCTCAGGTGCCACAGGAACAGAGCAAAAATTACAGCAAAAGACAAAATGAAACCGTGAAATAATACTTAATTCCATGTAAACCAACTGAGCAGAAAATAACATTTATTTATAACTATTTTATTATTATCACTCACTCACTCATTATCTACAGCGCTTTATCCTGTATACAGGGTCACAGGGGGCCTGGAGTCGATCCCAGGAGACTTAGGGCACGAGGCGGGGTACAGCCTGGGCAGGGTGCCACCCCATCGCCGTATTTTATTATTATTATTATCATTATTAATAACAACAACAACAACATAATAATAATAATAATAATAATAATAATAATAATAATAATAATAACAATAATTGTTATTATTATTAATAATAATAATAATCATCATCATCATCATTATCATCATCATCATCTATTAGTATGTTAGTATATAAATACTACCATTTTTATAATACAAACATTCAAAGTTTTTGCTATTACAAAGTTCAAATAGCTCTTATGGATACAGACTGGCAAAATAATATATGAGGGGTGTTCAAGTCAAACCGGGACTTGGTGAAATTCCTTGTGAATGAAGGTGTAAAGCCGATTGTAGCCCCTCACCCCACTCCACCCCACCCAAAAAAAATAAATAAATAAAATTACCACAAACATTTTAAATTGTAAGTACCATCTCATCCTCCCTTTGATGCCTGACACATGAGCTGACTTTGTGAATCAGTTAATACTGGATCTTCGACCGTTCCCTTACAGTACTCTTCATTGGTTCTCTTGCATGATGCATGCTTTACTGATGATTGGCTCTTTAAGCTCTAACAAAAGTCACATTATTGGAAATAAAACTATAAATAGGCAGCTATTTGAATATTAATGTTGATCTGGCTCATTTTTAGGACAGTTTGTATTATCTGATTTAAATGTACACATCACGCTAAACTGCTGCACTTAATTAGTTCCACCGAGATATGCTTTTTTTCTTCGATTAGCATCTTAAATTTCCTGTTGATTACTCAGGTGTTAATCTTAAAATACATTATTCAGATAATTCATTGCTGTGAATTATTCAGTAGGTAGAGTTTAGGTTAGAGGGAGAGGGATGTCGCTATGAGAGAGGGGAATAATGTAAATCCTAACACACTGATAGGGGCTGAGCAGGGAAAAGATTAGCATGCTTAAGTGTGTTTATGGCATATTGTGTCATATCCTGACCCCTGAATGATGACAGTGTCATGTAGTGAAGTAGCTCTGGTTTAAAGCCCGAGGACAGAGCAAAGAGCGATGGTGGAAATCTTGACATTATTTATTTTCTTTCTCTCCTGTCTGTCTGAAAATGCTTTTATCATCTGTGTGCAAACATGATGCCAAGACAGCAGAATAAATTTATTCACATCAGCCTGCTCCCTGCTACACTGTTATACATATTCTATGTACGTGATAAGAAATGATTATGATTCTACAGCTGGTTCATTTTAACTCTGATGATGAGGATGATGATGCTGATACCAGGGTGGGTCAAAATCCTCTGCACTCTAGCCGTAGAATTTCTTTGAATTGACTTTTTGAAAAGACAAATACATCATTTTTCTACATAATCTTTTCATTATAATGCTTTTCAATACTAATTGTCCATCTGTCAATAAGCTTGCGTATTCCCTCATTAAAAAAAATGTTTTAGGCTGAGCTGCGAGCCACTTTCTCAGAAGTGAATCTTCATCCTCATGGGGCCATTGAGAATCCCAGAAAACTGTAAGCTTCAATTTTCCAGCTGATGGTCGACTTTTGAACTTTTTTTGCAGTCGGTGAATGAGGATGTCTCCGTTCCATACTCTGCCGTTTACTCTCAGGAGCGTAGTGATGAATCCATGTTCTGTCACCAGTGATGATTCTCTTTAAGAAACTTTCACCTTTCCTAGAGTATCGGTCCAAATTTTGTTTGATGATTGGAATGGTGGTGGTGATGATGATGATGATGATTATGGGAATGTTAGTGATGATGAGGATGAGGAGGAGGAGGATGAAGATGGGAATAGTGGTGGTGATGATTATGGGGATAGTAGTGATGATGATGATAATGATGGGAATAGTAATGATAATTATGATGAAGATGATCGGAATTGCGGTGATGATGATGATGATTATGATGATGATGATTATGATGAAGATGGTGGGAATTGCAGTGATGATGATGAGGATGGGAATAGTAGTGATGATTATGATGATGATGATGGGAATTGCAGTGATGATGATGATGATTGTGATGATGATGATGGGAATAGTAATGATGATTATGATGAAGATGATCGGAATTGCAGTGATGATGATAATGATGGTGGGAATTGCAGTGATGATGATGATGATGATGATTATGATGATTATGATGATTATGATGATTATGATGGGAATAGTAGTGATTATGATGATGAAAATGATGGGAATAGCAGTGATGATGACGAAGATGATGGGACTTGCAGTGATGATGATGAGGATGAGTATGATGAAGATGATAGAAATTGCAGTGATGATGATGATGTTGATGATGATGATGATGATGATGATGATGATGATGATGAAGATGTAAATTGCAGTGATGATGATGACGAAGATGATGGGAATTGCAGTGATGATGATGATGGGAATTGCAGTGATGTTGATGAAGATGATGAAGATGATGATGATGATGATGATTGTGTGTTCCTGTCTGTCTGTGTGTGTGTGTGTAATGGGTGAGATTAATGACGAGCTGCTTCTCGGTTTGTTCCAGTCTCGTCAGACCCCTGAGGGCGAGTTCTTGCCGTTAGACCAGTGTGAGCTGGACGTGGGGTTTGGGACAGGAGCTGATCAGCTTTTCCTCGTCTCTCCACTGACCATCTGCCACGAGATCAATCCCAAGAGCCCCTTCTTCGACCTCTCACAGAGATCGCTCATGAACGAGCAGTTCGAGATAGTCGTCATCTTAGAGGGCATCGTCGAGACCACGGGTAAGAAAATTGCTTTGTTTCTTTCTTCTGAAGTGTTTATTCCTTCCTGATGAAGATCTTTTTCTCTTTCTTTACTGCCAACCACTCATATGTCTCTCTCTGTTTCTTCCTCTCGTCCTCTATCTTTCATTATCCGTCTCATACTCAGACACAACATCTCTTTCTCAATCCATATACCTCTTTCTCCCTTTCATTATCTGTCTCCCTATTTGTCCACTTTCCTCTCTCTTTCCTTCATCCTTTATCTCTCCTTCTTTCTGTTTATACCTCTGTCTCTCACAAACTCTCTTTCTGCTTCTCCTGTTCCCTCTCTCTCTCAACCCTTTTTCTCCACCTCTTTTACTCTATTCCTGTCTCACTCACTCAGTTGTTTGTCTCTCTCTTACTATGTTACCTTCTGTCTCTTCTCTTTCATTCTCTCCACCCTTTTCCTCTGTCTCTATCACACTCCTTTTTTCCATACCTCGGTCTCTTTTCTAATCTCTCTCTCTCATTCTCTGTTCATGTCTTACTATTCTCTTTCTCTCTATCCATCTGTCTCTCTGCTCTTGACTCACTCTCTCTCACACACACACACACACACACACACACACACACACACACACACACACACACACACACACACACACACACACACCCATCCTGAGTTATGAAAGCCGTGTTATAAACACACTCATGCTTCCAGCTGTACTCTATGCATAATAAAATGCTTTGGGTCTCCCGTGTGCCACTGTGATATATGAACGTCAAACTCTCTCTCTCTCTCTTTCTCTCTCTCTATCCTTATCTTCCTTTTAATCTATCATCTCCCCAGCTCTCCCTTTTCTTCTCTCTCTCTCTGAGTTTCTGACATTTTTTTTGTCACTCTGTCTCCCATTTTTTCTTTTTTTCTGTCTCTCTCACTCTCTCTCTCTCTCTCTCACTCTCTCTCTCACTCTCGTTCAATCACTCTCTCCTGTCTCTCTGCCCATTATCCGTTCTCTCTCTCTCTCTCTCGCTCTCTCTCACTCTATTAGACTCTTTGTCTTTCAGTCTTTCTCACTCATTCAGTTTTTTAGTCTCTGTCTCTCTATTCTTAACTTCCTCTCCATCTCTCACTCTTTCTCTCTCTCTCTCTCCTCCTCTCTGTCACGCTCTTGCTTCCCTGTCTCTCTGTCAGTTCAGTTCAGAAGGGCTTTATTTGCATGAATATTTACATTACATTAATGTAAACATTGTTGCCAAAGCAGTTATTGAAGACTGATTACATTATAAATAACATCAGTGTTTGTAAACATACATACAGTAAACATTATAAACAGTCTCTCTCTCTCTCTCTCTCTCTCTCTCTCTTTCTCTCACTTTCTTCCAGTCACCCTATCCCCCCTCTGTCTCTCTCTCTCTCACTCTGTCTTTCAGTCTTCCTCACTGAGTACTTCTTAGTCCCTGTCACCTCATACCTAATCTCTCTCTCTGTTTCTCCATCCTTATTTTCCTCTCCATCTTTCCTTATCTCTCTCTCTCTCTCTCTCTCTCTCTCTCCCTCTCAGCACTATGCCAGGTGAATTGTCATGCACTCATAACCGATTATCGATCAGCACGGGACCCTGAATAGAAATGTCAAACTGAATATTGTACACAATTTCAGGTCAGACAACCCGATTTCCGCGGCCAATCAGGGGATTTCTGCTCTGCCTTTAAATGGTTTGACAGCTTTATTCGAGTAGTTAGAGTCACTCGGTATTAAAGGTTGTGGATATTCATGTCCATGTCCATGTCCTGAATGACTGGAATATTTATTTTCACTCGATATGAAGTGGTCCCGGCGCCCGGCTGTTGTAAAGATCACGGATTATGACCAGTGTGGTGCATGAACGTGCTAAAAAAGTGGCACTTATTCCACACACTCACTTTTTGGCGAACTATCAGTTTTCAACTAAAGAATGTGAACATGAGCGTTTTTAACATGCAGGGTGACGAGCAAGAGTGTGAAAGGCTTCGTTCAACCGATTTCTCATATTGCTAATACAGACCCCCCCCCCCACACACACACACATAATCTCCATCGAATTTTATATTAGAAGACAAATTCACAGGTTTATGATTTACAAATTACACCAAATGAATTTGATAAAATAAAAAAGAAAGCAATAAAAAAAATTACATGTTGTATAGGAATTTTTTTTTTATTATTAATTATATATATTTTTTCATATACAACATATATTTTTTATATTGCTTATTTTATAATAAAAATCATTCCGTGTAACTTTTCATCATAAATATTTATTTAGGGTAAACATTTTTGTATTACGTGACAAAATCCCTGCAAATATAAATGTGCCACAAAACAAACAGTATATGAGAATTTGTATTAATGGTCTTGGCGGCTGTCACGTGCCTAGAGTTCATTGTAATAGTAATATCACATTTGATAATAATAAACCTATAAATTTATGTTCTAATATAATATTTGATAGAGATTATGTTTGGGGGGCATTTTAGAGCATAGCAACGGAAATGGATGCTTTGAGGGCGAGTAAGCGAGAGAGTGAGAAAGAAAGGGAGCATGCACGTTCTGATTCTTCTTGTGCTAAGTGAACCTATCACAGTTCTCAGTGGGCGGGGCTTTACGGTTAATCTCTCTGTCTCTCTTAATCCGTCCAGGGCTCATTCGGCAACGTGGCTGATTCATCAGAAAAGCTAAATTTAAAAAAAGTACTTCACCTCAAGTACAGTAAATTCTACTCCTGTCTATAATAGTTAACATTATTTGAACTAACTGTTTAGCTACTAGTCTGTATTGAGGCCCCTAAAGGTCTTATGGAATATACATTATAAACAAGCACATGGGTTGTAATAACATATAATAATATAAAAAGGTTTTATTAGAATAGAATGGAATGTGGGAGGCACAGGGGTGTAGTGGTTAGCATCGTCGTCTTGTGCCTCCAGGATTCCCGTCTCTGTGTGCATGGAGTTTTTGCATGTTTTCCCCGTGCTTGGTGGGTTTCCTACGGGTACTCCGGTTTCCTCCCACAGGCCAAAGACATGCAGATTAGGTTAACTGGCATTCCCAAATTGCACGTAGTGTGTGCCCTGAGAATTGATATCCATCCATCCATGGATTGATACCCCCGTGATCCTGGATCCAGGATAAAGCATAGGTATTGATGGTGAGTGAGTGAGTGAGAATAGAACGTCCCCTAAACACAGTATGAACGTTCAAATTATGACTTTAAAAAACACAAATATGTGGCCCCCGAGTGCTGCAGCGGTAAATTGCTCACCACATCATCTGGAGATCACAAGGTCGAATCCTGGGTGACGCTGTAACCTCCCGCATCGGGAAAGCTGATTGGCCGAGCTCTCTCAGAGTTCCTTTCCGATATGATATAATAATACATTATTGTTTTTCATGTGACATTTTCTGCATATACAGTATAAAAGTGGTGGAATCAGTAAACAAAAGGATTATACAAGAAAACATCATAATGATAAGATACTGCAATATACAAAATACACTACCTGGCCAAAAAAGAGTTGCCATTTCAGAAGCGTCTGCATCAAGCAAAGTAAACAACTACAATAGGTAGATTTGAAATCACTGGACCTGGGTTGAGAATCCTTCAACGCATCATCAAAACCTGGACGGAAGTGCCTCCGAGTGCCGCAGCGGTAAAAGCACTCGCCCTATCATCCGGAGATCGCTAGTTCGCAGTCGGAGGTCCAGAGAGAGCTGATTGGCCGAGCTCTCTCAAAGGGGAGGGATGAGAGGTACTTGGTGCTCCCACATTAATCACGGCTCTACAGCCAATCAGGGGCGTCTGTGAGCTCACGCAAGCGGAAGGAGCGGATAGCGCTGTCCTCCGAGTGTGTTACTCCGCCCCCAACGGTGCATGAGCGAGCAGTTCGAAAAGATGCGGTCGGCTGGCGTCACGTGATTCGGAGGAAACATGTGGTAGTCTTCGGCCCTCCTGACTGAGTGGTAGTAGTAGCCTTAATGTGGAGCCCCCTAGTGACGGGGAGGAATTGGACACGACTAAATTAGGGAAAAAATCGGGGGGAAAAAAAAAAAAAGGATAGTGCTGAAGCATCAACTTCGTCACACTGTTGAAGTTAAAAAATCAAGATAGAAATTAGAGCGATGTTTATTAGTGAAAGTAAAAGCATTTCCATACACGCACAGTGTGATAAGAACTCACAGGATTGGGACTAAACAGCTGTGTGTCCATGAGGAAACTAATGGTTAGTGAAAGGAATTTTTTTTAAAAAAGGCTTCACTTTGTTGGGATCATTAAGACTTTGGAGCAATCGTGAAAGGTCATGTGGTCTGATGAGTCCGGATTGATCCTATTCCAGCGTCAGGGAAAGATGGGAAGCGCATGAGGCGATACATCCCATCATGCATAGAGTACAAGCCTGCGGATGATCTGGGGTTGCTTCAGTCGCTCAGGTCTGGACTCAGCAACGTTATGTGGCAATAAAATGAAGTCAGCTAATGAGCTGAATGCACTGAATGACCAGGTTATCACATCTATGGGGTTTTTCCTTCCCTGATGGAACAGACATATTCCAGGGCTCAGTTTGTGAAAGAGGCGTCATTTTCACACATGAACTGGCCACCAAATTGTGTTCTGTAATCAAAGCTAAAGGTGACTGAATGAAATCTTAGAGGGTGTGATTTCTTTTGTTTGTTTGTTTGTTTGTTTGTTCAGGCCCAGTAAATCTTCACAGTTCCTTTCAGCAGAAAACAGAGTCTAACAAGAGCTGAGGAACTTTACTTCTTTCATCTTCGAGCACTCGGCACGCTGGGAACTAGTATGTTTCAGAAAACAAATCGGTATTCATATTTATTAATTATGAACATGAACTAGTTAATTTCACCTTTTGAACTTGCACAAGACTGAGATTTAGGAACCGTCCTTTCTTTTAATAATAGAAACCATTTACAAACAGCATGGGTTTTCATGTGTTAAAGTCTTGTTTGGTGATCGTGTAGTGGTTCGGAAAGTGCACACATGAGGCCTTTATAACAAATTCATAAGCATGAATCTTTGATCAAATAATGCTGGAGGAACTGTGTACGCTTTAGGACACAACACGTGGGGTGCCATTAATTTTAATGCTACAGACTGTTGTCTTGTCTCGTCTTGTTTTGGGAACTTTTCTTCCTGTATGTTTTTCTTATAAGATTTACTTTCAAAACTATAAAACTGTAAAGTGATATTTCAATGTGAGTTTCTAATATGGAAGAAGCCTCGAGCATCTATGACACCGTAAGGATACATCACTTGACGTGTTTAGGAAGTCTGTGTATCAGCTGGAGGAATATATAACCAGGATGAATCCTGTGTATATAGGGAGGTATCATGAATGTGCAATAAATAATTATTCACTCACTCACATCTATACCACTTTATACAGGGTAGTGGGAGGCTGGAGATTTTGGGCACACTCATTAACACACTACAGGCAATTTGGGAACGCCAATTAGCCTAGTGAGCATGTAATGAACTGCGAGAGGAAACCGGAGTGCCTGGAGGAAACCCACCAAGCACAGGGAGAACATGCACACAGACACCAAGGCGGGAATCGAACCCGGAACCTGGAGGTACTGTACAAGGCGACTATGCTAACCGCTAAGCCACCATGCTACCCGCTATAACTAATTAATAATGGGGGAAAAAATCTCGTCCAAGCTGCAAAAAATATTGTCTCTTTCATTTTCAGAGTAAAAATTAACTACATCTTACATAATTTTTTAAAACAATTATAATATTTTTTTATTTTAATGCAATGTTAATGAATATACCGTACGTAAAGTTACAAAGTGCGATGTTATATAATAACACAATAACACAATGAATGCTATTTCAGCCAAAATCTGAAATAGATTTCTGGAGGACGGCAAGCAGTTAGACAGCTGTATTTGTTGAGGTCCAGGAGAACGAAGAAAGCCAGACACATTAGCTGTATTAGCAGTTGTTGTTAGCACTGCTTTGAAATCGCCACGCTGCCGACGCTCACTGATGACGGTTGTATCCCTAAGCAAAAAAAAAAAAAAATATATATATATATATATATATATGAATTTTGATCTGTCGATTCTCATTTAAGTCACATGACCACATTTCAGCTATACAGTATATTCAGTCTATTTATTACTATATAGGAAAGAGATTCAGATTCAGCCATTAATCTGAAATTGGAGATTTATATATATATATATATATATATATATTGGAGATATTTTGTCCTGGAACATGTCTTAGAAGTCAAGTCAAGCACCTTCTGCGATTCATGCTGGATCTCCGCAAGGGTGTCAAAAGGGTGTCAAAGCAACCTCTGAGCTGGATCTTCATCTTATGGAAGAGGGTGAAGTCGGCAGGAGCCAAATCTGGCAAGTATGGTGGGAGCAGAGGAGAGATGATCATCATGCACAGATGCCGAATAGCTTCAGTATTTTGAGGGGTTATGCTCGTTGCTGATCTCTCACACTGATTTAAGAAGGTCGGTGCTCCCTGCGAGTGTGCGTGTAGCCTTGTGCTGCCATCTGTTGCCGTGTTACAAAACTAGTCTTGAAACTTTTTGATCCCACCCCCGTATCTAGTGTTATAGTATGTAGGTGGGATTGTTAAAGCAATATAAATGACCTGATTAGCAATTATTCTTAGTTAGCAAGCCAGCATGTTAGCTATGGAGTTAGCTACTTAGCTGATATGAAATCTTCTTTGGAGCAGAGTTGTCTCTGCTAATAACCTCCCTTTTCCTGTAACTTGTAAAAGATGAAAAAAGAAATGAACACTTACGAACACTTTTCCTGTTCTTAGAAAACACATTATTCCACGCTATTAAAAATCTTTTTGCTAACAGGCTGACGTCAGAGCGACACGTACGCCTGAGGGTCTGTCGAAGCCTGTATTTATGACACATCCAAAAGACGTCATAAGAAGCGATGAAGAAAGCGCATGAGTAATGGAGCAGTGAACGGAATAAAGACGAGTGATGTGGATTACTATCTTGATTACTGATTTTTTTGTCACAGTTCTTAAGGGAGAAAATAGAATCAAAAAGACAGCAAAGCAAAACATCTAAGTCAAAGCTAAGATAACACAAAGGGACAAACGAGAGACGATAAGTTCCACATGGTATGAAAGAAAGATAGAGCTGGCTCACCGTGCGTAATGAGACACGACATAATTACAGACTTGAAACACTCCATGCAAATAAAAAAAAAAAAAACCAACAGTGCTGCTTTTTTGTCTTCCAGTGAGTGTGTTCTTGTGTGTCTGCAACCCTGTGGTAAAAGCCTCAACTATGGTCTTTCTGTAATAGTAAAATCTGAGTGAGCATTACAGATGTAGTAGAATGTTCCCCGGTCCCATTCACTCTCACCATCAGAACTCACTGAATGATTAGGAAATGCTCAAAGGGGAAGCAGTTGTTAGGGATGTTGTAGCACACGCACCTCTCTGTGGGCTTATCTGTCGGAGCGCATCATCACTCCGGACAGTGAAATGAATTTTATGTATATCACATTAGACATCATTTAAATTTTCATTTAGTTATAGTTAAAGAGCTTCACACTGTACATCCAGTCCAATTATATATCATGTTACGTGTATAATTTTTTTAAAAAGTGTGTGGAATTTAGTTAGTGTGTGTGTGTGTGAGAGAGAGAGAGAGAGAGAGAGAGAGAGTGAGAGTGCGAGGGATGGTGAGTTAATTAGAATGCATGAGAAGCTCAATAAACCTGTATGGCATGTAGACTAAAACGAAGAGAGCAGACTTCAGAGTCCATTTAAAGTATGAGAGCTGATCAAAGGAGAAATCATCAAAGCATCAAAAATTCCTCAAATTCATGTAATCAGTGTGATTAAATATATCTGATATAGTTGCTTTTTTTTTTTTTGGCAGAGTTTACTCAATAATCGTTTTGATGTTAAGATTCTTAATAAGACAATGATAAGTCCTTAATGCTTTGTGCAAAAGTCTAGATCAAATTTAGACTTTTGCAGGTTTACACCCTGGATTGGGTGCCAATCCAACAAAGAACTCACACACACACTCACTCACACACTCAGACACTCAGTACTCAGTACAAATTCCCCTTTATTAAATTTTAACTTTTTTTGGGGGGGATAAATTATTTAATAAAATATTTAAAATAATAATAATAATAATAATAATAATAATAATAATGACAACAATAATAATAATGACAACAATAATAATAATAATAATAATAATAATAATAATAATAATAATAATAATAATAATTATTATTATTATTATTATTAGTAGTAGTAGTAGTAGTAGTACTATATAATTTAATAAATAGCATCTTTATTAATATTCTTTTTTATTTACCTATAGTTATTTATTTATCAATGTAGCAGTAGATAATACTAATAATTGATTATAAAAACTCTTAATTATAATTTACTATAAAATCCGTATTTATATAGTTATTTCTAAATAGCTATAACTCTTCTTCTTCTTCTTATTATTATTATTATTATAGAAGCAACACCACTAACAATAATAATATGGTTAATTTATACAATTTTAATTTACAAAGTTTTCCTTATTTTGTTAGGTGTTTACTATTTGTTATTAATAATTTCATTTTATTAATATTAATTTAAAGTATTGGTATATTTTTCTACTACTACTACTATTTAATTTAATGAATAGCATTTTTATTAAATGTTTTTTTATTTACCTACAGTTATTTATTTATAAATTATTTTATATATCTATAATATTTTGTAGTAGATAAAACAACTATTCATTATAATTTACTATAACATTTGTGTTTATATAGTTATTTATAAATTGCTACTACTAATAATAATAATAAATAATACTAATAAAATAATTCATACATCTTTTCTGACATAATAATCCACAATGCATGAAGCCATATAACACAAATCTAACATCTAAATAAGTATAAAGTGCCTAATACTTGTACTCAGTTCCATATCGTTATTAAAGGCAGTTTTTTTTCTTCTTTTAAAGATCTTTCTTCTTGTGCTTCTTGTCATTGACACGCCCTACCGATCTGTCTCTCTTTTCCTCTTATGTCTCTTTTCCTCTTTTTTTTTTTTTTTGCAAAGCCAGAAACAAAAAATATCCTTTTGTACAGCCTGAAAGACTTACTTTTACTTTCCAGGGACAAACAAGTCCAGATTAATCGGTTTATCGACTAATTTAAATTGGACAGAAAGCAGTTAAAATGCGAGAAATCGGATTTGGTGCCGAGTAACGATCAGACCGTCTCACTCTATGAACCGCAGAAAATCTCACTTAGCTGCTGGCTGAAGACTCACCCATAGCTGGCACAGGCACAGACACATTACATTCAGAGTGTAAATGAGTCTCCCAGCGATGGTGGCAACAGATGAGAGAAAGAAAGACAGAAAACAAATGATTATTTTGTTGCTTCTAACATTTTAGCCTTTTTTTCTTCTTCTTTTTTTTTTTTTTTTTACATTTTTATATTTTAGATGTTCATGAAACCCTAAGCCTGGATAAAACTATGGTATATTCTGAACCTGTGTAATGAACATGAAAATTGGCCATAAGCATCAAGAACCTTACATTATAAACTGTTTAATAAACACATACACACAAACACTACCAGTCAAATGGACACACCTTCTAATCCCATGGTCCTCTCTGATTTCTATCTCTTCATACGTTATAAAACAATGTTGAAGACATTCAAAATATACAATAATCTCCTTTGAACAGTATATTGAGCATATTGAGATGTATCGGCTACTGATGCTCTGGTGACTCTAAATGAACTTCTCCTCTGCAGCAGAGGGAGGTTTTGGTCTCGCTTTCCTGGGAAGGTCTCGCAAATGAAATTCTCAATCATCATGAAAATAGATAAATAGATAGATAGCTTTATTGTTCCAAAAGGGAAACTGTAACAGGGTGTCTTGAATCAACATTACAGTTGTGTACAGACATTTTTACCTCCTTTCTTGAGAAATTGTGAACCGATTGTGCAAATAAATCTTCGCTCGTCCTTGTGTTTTAGGTATGACATGCCAGGCGCGCACATCTTACACCGAGGACGAGGTGCTGTGGGGTCACCGCTTCTTGCCCGTCATGTCTCTAGAGGAGGGCTTTTTCCGCGTGGACTACTCGCAGTTTCACAGCACGTTCGAGGTTCCCACACCACCCTACAGCGTGAAAGAGCATGAGGAGAAGGGCTCGCTCCCCTCTCCGCTCGCCGTGCCTCACCGCGAACGAGTCTTCTCTGTCAACTGCTTAGAGCTCGGGGACGAGCGTCCGAGCCTCGGAGGCAGCGCCTCCTCCAGGCTGCCCAGCAAGCTCCAGAGGATGAGCTCGTCTGGGAAAGAGGATCTACCCAAGACGGTTCTGCGTTTGAGCTCCCAGGCCTCGGAGAAGGCATCCAGCACGGGCGACTTGCCCCTCAAACTGCAGCGCATGGGCTCCGGTCCTGGCCAAACAGACGACTTCCATCTCAAAGCCCTCAGAGTGGGCTTCGAACCCATGACCATGTCCACCGGAGACCTCCAGCAGAGGAGCCTCTCCCCGATGCCGTCGCCCATCACCCTGGCACACACTCACGCCCCTCCACACACTCCTCTACCCTCAGCTGGAGCCAGAATGGAGGATAAGCTGCCTGCCAAACTGAGGAGGATGAACGCTGACCGCTGAGGTCACAGGGATCCGTTGTTCTTCGTTGCTGATCCCGGATTTGACATGATTCGGGTCCTGCGTCAGCATAAAAAGAACAACTTCTAACATATATACTGTTGGAAGGACAGATCAATGCATGGACTGACGGGAGGTGTTTAGTTCTTTGGACGCGCGTTTGTCTCTGTCCACTTCACACAGTACTGGAATCTATATGGGACTACTGTTATTCTGGTCCGTTTGCACCAACAGGTCATAACCGTGAAGCTAAGACAGACAGGACTTCCAAATGGTTTAAAAGTTATACCTGACCTACTGTATTGCTGAGCAGTCTGTGTTATTGAGTAAAGCTGCGAGTTACTGCATCCAATCAGAACGGACTCATTTTCTACACTTTTTTTATTTTCCACTCATAACATGTTTTGTTGCTCATCAGCGTCCAGGGATATCCAGACAGACTGGTCCCGTTGGCCAAAAACTATTCCAATATTCTAAAACTGAAAATACTTCACTTTTAAACCTTGTATCGTGCATGCAGATTAATAATGCATGAACAGAACATAGCTAAGGGGGGGGAAAAAAGAGAAAAAAATTCTCTCTCACACACACAAATGTATTCTTTTTCAGTAACGAACTTCTGAACATTTCTAGTTTGGAATATTTTTCAAGGTGCTGTTTGTCATATCTGAGCCAGGCAAAGTCTAGAAGCCAACGAATGAGCAAAAATCAGCATAAATGACTCCAAGCAAGGGGAGTTTGTCAACATGTCTTTGCCTGAGTCAAATATGGGGCTTAGCAGAAGATTACACAGGATCAGCGGGAGAAATTGGATAAAATAATTAAACAGATTGAACAAACCTTGTTTCATGCAGATTAACAACAGGTTGTTGTTTTTTTGCATCTCAGATTTTGCTGTTCTGGGTAAAATCCAGTTAGCATGTAGACAATGGAAATGTGCATAATCTGATTGAGCGCTATAAGGTTTACATAAACATCGACGAACCTCTGTAGTCCAATAGGGACGGTGAAAGCCAGTGGTGATGACCATTGTATTTTACCATCCTATTTTTACACACATTCACACACTACTGTCAATTTGGGATCGCTAATTAGGCTAATCTGCATGTCTTTGTCCTGTGGGAGGAAACCAGAGTATTTGGAAGAAACCCACCAAGCACACAGACCCCGAGGTGGGACTCGAACCTGGACCCTGGAGGTGCAAGGCAACAGGGCTAATAACTACGCCAATATGCTAAATAGGATCATGTTAAATAATGTCAAAACTTTTTTAAAAAATCAAAATTTGGAATCTGTCACTACTGCCCTGCTACAGTAATTACCAATGTTACTCACCAAACCATGTTTGTGTTTTCGATTATTTTGGAGTTAGACCATGTCTGTTAATACACTACTTTTGGAACCTTTGATCAAAAGAAAAACCTCACTTATTATTATTTGCATGCACCAAATAATGTTCGGAGTCTGCAGAGCTAATGTTGACCTTAGGCTTACTGTTTAAGAGTTTATGCTGCAATGCAATATATGGCCAAAAGTATGTGCACCCCTGACCATCACATCCATATCCATTACATAGAGGTCATTCAAGTCGAAACGGGAACTAAGAATAGTCATACAATTGACTGACCTTTACAGGAGACTTCAAGCACTGTACGGTGATGAGCTTCTTAGCTGCAGGAAAGCAGGGACCTACGTCCATGATGAGGTGGGTCAGAGCCCACTGCACTCGTTCCTTTCAACATTCAGTGAGTGTAAATGCCAGATCCTTGAAAGCATGTTGCCAACTTGCAGTGGTGATGCATCTGTCTGTGGGAACTGTACGCACAACCATTCACAAACACCACTCGCACCATACAGGAACTCGGATGGAAGTTATTTCCACATAGCGTATACAGTCCTGACTTTGCTCCAAGCCATTTCCACATGTTTGGGCCATTTAAGGCGTTCCTGGGAGGCCAGCGAGTCAGACCTGAAACAGGTAGTCCGATCGTTACTCCGGCGTACTGAGAATCATTCTACCTTGATGGTATCCAAGCACTAGTGAAACACTGAGATAAGTGCATTAGTGTAGCAGGGGACTTTATAGAGAAATAAAAGTAGTTTTGATTCTGATAACTGTGTTCTGTTATTCTGCACAATTCTGGTTTGACTTGAACGCCTTTTGCACAAGTTCTAACGAACCTGTTCCAGCATGCACAAAGTGGGGAAACGGGTTGCCAGATTTGGAGTGGAAGAACTCGCAAGTCCTGCACAGAGCCCTGATCTCGACCCTATTAACTCCATATTAATGCCACATCTTTGGATGACACATTAATAGCATGCAATACCATATTGTGTATATTGATAGATTGATATCAAATTACAGTACATCGGTAAAGTAACTGATTAATCATGGACCCATGAAAAATCATGGACCTGGAAAGTTATGTTAATAAATTTTGAACACAAGCTATAGAGGGAGCGTCAGCAAAGTGTACATAATTAAATGCATGCTCTGTGAAAAGGCCAAAACCGACATTATTAATGAATACATCTATAAACATTTACGATAACCAAACTGGCTGTGAACCTTAAACTAACCCACATGATAACAAATGGAGTATAATGTCCCTCGTTTATTGGAATAAATTTGAGCCGAAATTCTCCGGAGCATGTATTGCATGTTGTGCGGTTTAACAACGGTTCCTTAATCGCCTTTAAACACACAAGAAATTCCAGTGCAATAAAAAAGAAACTATTACATATACATGTATATGTGTGTTCTGTTCATAAGCTGTTGGAACGAAATGCATTTTAGACATATTGAACTACAGTAATTTTACCTTCATCGCTGCTCAAATGAAGAATTTTCATTTCAGCCTCTTTTTAAAACGAGTTTGTTTGTTTCCTATATTGTGCTGATTCTGTGTAATTCTGTGTAGCTACCTGGTACTAGTGTCGTCTTCACTGTGCTCTTTATCTCTGAGTTGCTTGATTTTTAAAAATTTTTTTTGGTCTAGTAGCGAAAATGATGATATGTGACTATATGGTGCAGCAAAATGATTTCCCACCCAGAAAACTATTAACTTGTTGGTGCAACGGACCCCTAGCACTCTAGCACACGCAAATGCTCACACATACACACATACTGACAAATCATGTGTGCATGCAGTTACACATCACCATCTACAGTATGTGTAGCACCATCTCTCATCCTAGTCCATTAGTTTGGAAAAAGAATAAATTATATTTAAGAGGCTTCCTTTGTGGTTTTTATTCTGAGCTGATTATTTAGCATCATGTTGCTGTTTAGAGAAACATGTTTAAATTTCTTTAAGCAATAAAACACTATCATGCATGCTGTTCTAGGGAAATTAATCAATGCGACAATGGAGTCGTGCGATGCAACCAGGCACAGATGAGGTTACTGTTGTCACAATCGTCACACTTTTTGAATCGTTTATAGATCCAAGGTTATTATATAATACTGTAAAAAAAAATCAATAATGTACAGTAGACTCCTGGGTTTTGCATGAAAATAGAAAGGAGCGAGTATGACAAAGTTACCAAAAGAACTCCTATTCTCCAGCATGCTCAGTAAAACCTAACAGCTGTTTTACTTAGAATACTGCGCACATCTGTATCGAACACCACCGCTTATGTTTGCACAGTACTGTAAATAAAACAGCTGTTAGGTTTCACTGAGCATGCTGGAGAATAGGAGTTCTTTTGGTAACTTCGTCACACATCTGCCATTCAAGTCCCTGTACAATATAAAGTATAGTATAAAAACTATACTATATTAAAATGATTGCATTAATGAAAACCCTTTGATCTGTCTTCTGCCTTTTGAAATACAGAGTTTCAGTAACAGAAAATGAATGAAAAAACATCTGAATCAGAATCAATAATTGAACAGCACTGGGGTATAAGGCCATATTAAGTCCTATGAAACATTCACTATCTACAGTGCATGTAGTAGAGTATTGGACTCATTTGCCTTTAAGGGGTTAACACTTTGTAATGAGACTAAGAATGAACGAATGATCCAAATGACCACGTTGCTGCACATGACACTTTTGATGTGCAGGTGCATTATCCATAGATGTGGGCTTTGCATTCAACATCATCTCCTTTCACTGTTTATTCATGCACAGCAGATGTTTTATTCATGTAATATCAAGACAGAGCCGATGTTGCATGAATAAAACAATGTCGCAAAACAATTATTCCGAGTTCCAGACCAATTGGAAAACAGGAAATTCAAATGTCCTTGGAATAAATAGATGGAATCTGTTTCTAGTCTTTTAGGTCCCAGGAAAGCAGCTGTGCAGAGCTTCGATGATGCCTAGACAAATAATGTCATGAGTGAAATTGGCTGTTCTAGGTAAGTCCTGTCAGGTTACTGCCCACCTCGCGTAATGTTTGGAAAGACTTCCATTGGCAACTGTCCACAATGGTACTACAACTGTAGGCACTGTGAGCATTTGGTTCCCTAATATTGCACACTTCAATGAACAATGTACTCAGGTTAAATGAAAACTAGCTGGGATTTTCTGCCATTACTTAAAAAGATAAATTAAAAACGTAAAAGAAAGAAAGAGAAAGAAAGAAAGAAAGAGAAGAGATTTGTGCATAGTGAGTGTGCTAGAAGTGGACTATTAACATGGAACTCAAGATGTGTAAAATCTTAGTTTTAGTATTTGTAGATTTGCAAGTAGCCATCTATTGGGGTCCAAGCACCAAATTACAATGGAACCTATTTGGAATTTGTTTGCCAGCTTGGCCACCAAACTAAATGAACCAACTAGAAATGGTAACATTATTATGTTTGCTGTATTCTTCATATAAAATGAGTAGTAGTTGTTGTTGTTGATGTTAGTCTTTCAGCAGTTCCCATTGAGGGGTCGCCACAGCGGACCATCCAATCCGCACAACAACCTGGCTTTAAGCCGGATGCCCTTCCTCTCTACCATTTCATCTGGGCTTGGGACCGGCACTTCATCCAGTGTCTGGGGTTTGGGCATTGGCTGGAAATCGAACCTGGGCCTTCGGCATGGCTGGTGAGAAACATACCACTGAGCCACCAATGCCCACTCTTCATATAAAAGGAGCATTGTACCATTATTAGATCAGTATGAGTAAAAAATGATATGTGTAAAACAGGAATGTTCAACCCTTTGATAATATTGTTACCTACTGTATCAGCTTGGTTAAAGAGGTTAAACATCTTTTGGAAAAGAAAAAGCCCTTTACCACACAAGAACTCCTGGGGAAGTCACTATTATTTAAGAAATGTGTATAATGTACCTTCTTACCGTACTGCACTGTATGTTTTTTTGTAGCTCATTACATTTTTGGGCAAAAAGCAGAATAATGAACATGAAAAAAAATTCCTGTAAGTTATTTGTGTAAACTCATTAGATTTCATATCTTTTCTCATTAATTGCAGAACCAAAGCAATGATGGAACTGAATGCAATTTGGATATTATTATAGATGCACTCAGGAGGTCAGGGGGAAATAGCATTGTTTTAAACTACATGATTCAGTGGTGAATTGAATTCCGTGGGGAGCCAGTAAACAAACGTTCACAAACATTCACGGATGATAACCTATTCAGATTTATCTCGTATTTATTCTAATGTTTTCTCAGAGCCAGGGGACCTAATCATCACCCACTGAGAAACAGAAGTCATTTCCTGCCACTCTTAAGCCACAGTTAGGCACCACGTGTGCCTTTTGATTGGATCAGGAGTTTTACCCCTGGATGCTCAGGTGGTAACTGAGGACGTCTGATTGAAGGGTAAAAAAAAACATTGATTCCTGCATTATAAGGTTGGAAAGGGTGGAAAAAGGCATAGCAGGCACTGTTACAATTATTATGCCAAAGAAGGAATGAAAACAATCATAGAAAACACACTCTTGAGCAAATTACAAATAGAAAAACAGAAAAAAGTCCATGAACAGAGTGCAACAGGTCAATGACAGAAAATGATGGGCTAAAAATTGTGACCATTACCGGCTGCTCTAATTAATTAATCAATCAACTAAATATAATACATTTATAGGTAGAAATAAAATAATATACAGTGGAACCTCGGATTGCGAGTAACTCGGTTTACGAGTGTTCTGCAAGACGAGCAGAGATTTTTAATAAATTTTGACTTGAAACACGAGCATGTCTTGGTTTATGAGTGCCAAGTTTTTTACACCGACACACACACACACTCTCTCGCCTTTACATCCCCCCTCCCCGGCTTCACACAGACACACACTGTGCTCTACACAGAAACCCTGCTCTGTCGCGATTCTTTTCAAAGGTAAGGCACTTTGTTTTATTTTTACTTTATATATTGTCTTAATTATTTTTCTGTATTTATTTTTTTGGGCTGTGGAACGATTTATTTGAGTTTTCATTATTGAGCTTGCTTCCGGAACAAATTATGCTCGTAATCCAAGGTTCCACTGTAATGATATTACTTAAAATCTATCTTTATTAAAAAAATATTTAAGTGTTTTACATATAAACAGCTTGACAGCAAAATACGATAAATGTAATTTTGTTAATTTCACTTACAAAGGATTGTCCACAGGTACACGTTGTTGTTTATAGCCACACAGTTTTGTCGAAAATTGATATCTATTCTTCTTTAGAACTATCCCTTGCTCATTAGAGTGCCATGATGAGCTTCAATATTTGCAACAGTAATATTATAAAAGAAAAGTAAGCAAAACGATAAATGTGAAACTGATGTGTTTGGTACATCTGGTTATGTTTGCTACACTCATTTCTTCAATCAGAATTTATGAACTCTATTATAACCTTTATAACGCTATTATAACAGATACAGTTGTTAATGCAGATTTTGGATGCCTGAGCCGACCTTATACAGTGCAGCACTGTCTTAGATGATGTTGCTGTTGTGATTAAGTTTTTTTTTATTGCTTCATTTGTAATTTTTTAAAATATTTTTATTCATTGTAGTAATTAAGAAGGTTTTGTGTGCAACGGACCTCAACACTTTTTTTTCCTTGTTCCAAGTGCCATGTTTCAAGTTCTGCCATGAGTTGGCTATGTTTTGTAATTAAAACTCACCCAGCATTTCATAGAAAGCACAAGTGCCAAAATTTCATGTTGAATTTTGGTTTGGTTTTATCAGGGCATTTGTGCTTTTTAGTAAATGCTTGGTGAGTTCTAATTACAAACTATACCCAACTCATGTTTAATTGAGTTTTCTTGTGTGTATCAACACTGTTTTTCTCAAAACTCCCAAAATAGAGATATCCAATTTTGCAGTCAAATTGGTTACATACACCACACTATTGCCACACTATTGCGAAGTGGTATTCTTGTCTGCAGAAAAGCTGCCTGAGATTTTCCACGGACTAAATCCATGTATTTATTGCCAGCTTTAAAAACATGCTCCATTAGAAAAACACATTCTTCAGTGGTTAACATTTTCGAACAAAACTACAGCTTCTGTATTGGAGCAGGTGATTTGCATTTGGGGCACTGCTTACAGCATCCGATAAACAAATGCTCATCTTCATGAAGTCCTTATTCACAACTTCATACATTTTACATTCATTTGAAATACTAAGTAACTGTTTTACATGCCAATTGATAAAATAAACATTGCTTTTCAACAGATTTTTCCTTTGATTGTTTTTAAATAGCAAGTAATCAGGATTAAATCCAATATGTTTCTACAAGGGCATCTAGTCTAGGTGTACATAGTCATTTCTATTTTAAGTAATATCGCTAGACTTTGGAGCGGATAGTGTCCTTAGATCGGAAATGCATGTTCATCATGTGGAAATTCAACTGAAACCTGTTAGCACTAATTATGTTCTCTCTTGTGTGTTCACTTGGCTCCTGGCAGGAAAGGGTTAGGCTGTTCAGGACACACAGATATTGAACAAAGTAAAATTATGTGGATAGTAGCCTGTAGCATGTTAGCACTGTCACCTTGCACCTCCAGGGTCCGGGATCGATTCCCCCACTCGGGATCTGTGCATGGAGTTTGCATGTTCATCCTGTGCTTGGTGGGTTTCTCCCACAGTCCAAAGACATGCCGATTAGGCTAAGTGTCGTTCCCAAATTGCCACAAGTGGGTAAATGCTCATGTATTATGAGTATTGACTGGAGGTCCTACAATGGTCATAAAATGGGAATAAATACAATCGTAAAATAGTTCAAAGCTATGTGGCCTCAATGTAGTCTCAAAATTTCAATCACTTTTTTTTTCACATGCTTTAATTCACATGAGAGCATGTCAGGTCCTATTTAGAAACTTCACCTGCAACAATATGCTTTGTGCACACATCAACTCCACGATCTGGTGTAAAATACGACTTTGATTAACATGAAAGTCTTTGGGGAAAAATATAACCCAGTGAAAAGGACAATAATTGGGGAACAAAACAGGAGAAAGATGAGATGGTGAGTAGGAGTGGTGACAAAGAAATTGAGGTAGTAAATATACCTCAGCTTTCGCAACTAAAGCAAAAAGTTGTTACCATTACTTGACTGCTTGAGAAAAGAAAAAAAAAAAATATTTTTTTTTCTTTTTTTTCTTCTTCTTCTTTTTTTTTCCTTTTTTGCACCTAGTCACCACGAAGGACGCGCTTCATTCTGGCCCTTGCACATAACCTGGGACACTTCTGATATATCCGCTTCCAAATATAGAGCACTCGGACATTAATCAGAACACCCTCTAAATATAATCCCTGCTTTAAAACTCCAACACGTCTCATATCCTTCTCATGGCCATTCCTAAGTCTCAGTCATTACAATGCCCTCCAGCCAATCACCACCATCAGTTACCCGAACCAACGGGAGTGGTTGAGGTGTAAAAATACCAACGCTGTTAAAAAATTCAGAAGCTTCAGCGTCAGAAGAGCGGAACAGCACATTAAATTGAAGAGCTGTCATACAACAGCTACTCAGTCTTTTTTTTTAAATGAACAATCGGGATGGTTCGACAAAAATGTCCAGCAATAGAACCCATTACGTTAATCAGAGCGTCTCTCTGGGGAAAGAATAAGAGCTCGATTAAACCAAATGAGGTAATTAAATTAGTAAAGTGGCCATTCAACACACACATGGCTTTTGTCTAGGATTAGATTGTGCTTTACAATGAAACTTTCTGTGATTTGCCAAACAGTAAACTTGTGTCCTGATAAAACCTTTACATTGCATCTAAAATCGCACCCTGTTCACCTTATAGGGCAGAATTTGGAGAAGTCTTCTGTATTAATCATTAAAGTCTACTGTACGAACCCAATTCTAAAAAAGTCTGGACGCAATAAAACCAAACAGGTGTCATCTGTGAAGTCTCTTCACCTTATACTACATTGAAAACTCTCATTATTTAAGATGATTTTTACTCATTTTAGCAAACCGATATTCTCTGACATACAATGTCGTCTATTATAAAACGTTTAATTAGAAAATCACTATATAACCTTATTTGGCAATCTTTCAACTTCCACAGTACAGTAAGAGCAACGCACGGCACCTAGTGTAGCCACCTGATCTTTGAGCGAAAGCCATTGTGTTGTGGTAACTTCTTTCCGTCACGTCATCAATAAAGCGAAAATACTTAAAAAGGAGTTTAAATGTGTTCAGCGTGTTTTTGGAGAATGTTGTTTACATTTCGTTATTGCAGTCACTCCAGCAGTAATAAATGACAGGTATGTGTCACTTAACGTCCACGATACGTTCTGTAAAAATGGACATTGCACGTTGTTCGAACACCATGTTATACTGTATACTTAACAAAACAGTGTGGGATACTGTAGTGTATGCACTGTGGTAAAGAAAAGAACAAGCATTGCAAAATACACCCACTCACAAAAGTGAGTACACCCCGGTAATTTCAGCAAACACTTTAGTCTGTCTTCTCAAAGGACAATACTATAGAAATGAAACTTGGATGTATTTTAGAGTAATCAATGTGCAGCTTGTATAACAGTATAGATTTACTGTCCTCTGAAAAAAAAACTCAACATACAGTCATTATTGTTCAAAATAGCTGGCAACAAAAGTAAGTCAACCCTGATTGATAACAGCTGCACATCTTTAACCATGCAAAGTCACATGTCCTATTCATCATGTTCATCTGTTTATCAGTGGCCAAGTATATCTCCAGACCTGAACCCGATTGAGTACCTGTAGGGCGGAAGGTGGCGAAGCGCCGGGTGTCTAACATTCAGCAGGGGATCCCAGAAACAACATGTGCAGCTCTGGTGAACTCCAGGCCCAGGAGGATTAAAGCCGTGCTAGATAACAATGGCTGTCTCGCAAAATATGGACGCTTTGGACACAGTTTGACATGCTTATCTAGGGTGTACTCATTTTATTTATAGTTATTTACAGTAGACAATAAAGTATGCATGTTGAGTTATTGTTATAGGATAGTAAATGTGTACTGATATACAAGCTGGACATTGACTACTCTAAAGCATATCCGAGTTTCATTATATATATA
>QMIH01000837.1:167950-182107 GCA_003987875.1 Clarias batrachus | reverse complement strand
GTGAGTGTGTGTGTGTGTGTGTGAGAGAGAGAGAGAGAGAGAGAGAGAGAGAGAGAGAGAGAGAAAGTTGTCCTACACAGTAGCCCCCTCCCTCCTCTCCGCTAGCCTTTACTCACACACACGCAAATGGAAAGACTGCTCTGTCGGAATTCTTTTCAAATTAGTTTTTATTGTAGAATTTATTGTAATTTTTACTTTACATTTTGTATTCATTATTTTTATATAAATATTTTGGGGCTGTAGAACAAATCATCAGAGTTTACATTATTTCTTATGGGACAATTCACTCTGATATACAAGTGCTTTAATATACAAACATGCTTCCTGAATGAAATATACTAGCAATCCAAGGTTTAACTGTAATAATATGGTGGTCCCAGGAAAGGGTAAAAGCAACAGTGTTAACGATGATCACATTAGAATGCTTGCTTGGTCCAAAGTCTTTTCTTAATATGCGCAGTAGCCACTTCCTGCTCTCACATCTGAAACTATGGAACAATGATTATGCAAATGAGCTGTGGAAGAATGGGTCAAACTGGTCCAGCAAATGGACACAAATCGAACTTATCGCTCCGAAAGAAAAAAGAATGAAAAGTCTTTCATGCACCAATGTTACAAAAGGCCAAAAAAATAAATGCTTTGCAGCTCCTCTTCCAGCTTATCAGAAGAAAGCACAAAAGCAGCATCTGGATGGAACAGCAGGAAAGCAGTACACTGCTTCTTGTAGCGTGAGTGTGAATATGTTATTCTGATCCTTTTTTCCCTTTATATGATGAATGTAGGCACATCATTTCACTTCTGAACATGGAGGGACATCTGCCTTTGAAAGGTAGTAAAATGTGGCAAAGTGGAGTCCCTATGAAAAGTGGTATAGGATTAAAATGTAAGCTGGCATTACACATGAACTCAAACAAAAGGTGTTATTCCCCTGGAGGAAACTTTTCTCTCACGCTGAATGGCAAAATACTGATACATAGAAAAGTTAAAAGAAAATTTTCTTTTTATTCCTGCAATCTCAGAACAATCTCGGCGTGTGTGTGGCATCCCTGTAAGGGGGATCAATGTTGTGGAAAGATAAACAACTGCTGATCTTATGGAATTCATGCCAATTTCTAGTTATTTCTGGAATTTCTAGTCATTTCTTTAATACTAATAATTCACTTTATAAGTCAGATTATGTACGTCGGATTTCTCGCATTAGGGGTCGCCACAGCGGTCCATTTGTCTCCATCTACCTTTGTCACTCCAACCTCCAGCGTGTCCTCCGTCTTCGCATCCATAAACGTCCCCTCGGGCCTTCCTCTTTTCCACATGGCAAAAGCGTACATGTCATACACATCACTCCACTCAGTCTGCTATAAAATAAGATATAGCTTTATTCATCCATAAACCTTCTCTTGGGACTTCCTCTCCTCCTTCTCCTGGCATTCACTCACGTCTTCACTTCTCTACTCCACTTCTCTTTGCTTTGGACAAGTCCTCTCTCTTCCCTACTTCTACTCCTTGAAGCCGCACCTCTCCTCCACCCCCCTCTCTCATTTCTGACCTGAGATCCTCGAACCGATCCGCTATGGAAATCTTTTTCATGGTCCGCATTTTGATTTGGCACATGTTTTACGCCGGATTCCCTCCCTGATGCAACCCTCCTCATTTATTCAGGCTTGGGACTGACACTAAGACTACACTGGCTTGTGCAACCTCAGTGGCTGAGTTACACTGGTGCATTGCTGTTTAGCATCAACAACTTTTGTGGTGACAAAATCTGATAACACAACTAGCAAAAAGGTCACGCTAAATGTAAATGCAAATCCGTCTGCTCCTCAGCAGATCCGATGGCGGTATTTGACTAATCTTTCTTTAATCGCAGGATTTACTGGGTTTGCTGTAAACACTCCAGACCACTCAACCGCATACACACACACACATACATACACAGTTCACACCAGGCTCTGTTTGGACATCTGGTGGATGTCTCGCTATGCCAGCAGAACATGCAGCACTTTTTTTTTCTTTTTTTTTTATCACTCAGCATGTCTGTTAAACGCCGCTGGCTACTCCAGTACTGTCTGCTCTGGTTTCTGTCCATCTGTCTATTTGTCCTTCATAATGTCTACTTGTCTTTTTCTTTTTTTTTGGTCCCAATCTGAGTGTAACACTGCACAGCAGGAGGTTCCTGAATCCATATGTGACATGCGTCATGCAAATCACATCCTGACCAATTAAATAATGGTGTAATTAAACTGTTGGGTAGCAAAATGAAAAAGTGCACTTAAAAACATTTATAAATAGACCAATCGTGGGGAAATCTGATTTAACATGCCAATAACTCGCAGCGTAATTCTTGTATTGTGCAAGTGGCACTGGTGAATGATTTCGCATAAAATCAAGTTGGCAACAAATTATAGGATCAGGTGTTCCGCTCACTAAATGTTCACAGGAACGTCCACAACTGCAGTGCGCTCCAAGCCACCTCTGATAGTTCTGTTTACTCGAAATTGGAAACCACATAACATTAAAAATCAGATGTAACTGATTACCTCAAATTGTTTGAGTTTTGCCAAGTTATTCGGGTTTGCAGTGTAGAGAACTATGCCCCCCCCCCTCTATTTCTTCATATTTGGCTTCCAAATATACCCTATAACCTATCAATCATTTAAACATCAAGAAATATCTCACCAAAGGCAGGACCGAGTGAGAAACAGGTGCAGACGATGACAGATGATCCAGGCCGGTGATTTTTATACTGGTGATGCTGAATGCTGAGTGGTTGGAACAGACGAGAGGGGAAACGAGGTCGCTGCTGAGACATAAGCAACCAATTTGTAAATTGTATCTTAATTTAATATGAAGAAATAAGAGGTGGCTCAAGACTTTTTCACAGTACTGTAGTCATCTCTTACAGAGAGTCATGGAAACAAGGTTTTGGGAAACTTCTCTTGGAGAACTTTGCTTTACAGCATTTTATTGAAATATGTACTGTATCTACTCAGACTTTAAAGATGTACCGACTTCAACTCTTCCAAATGAGACGTATCGTCTGGCTAATCAGAAGTAACCATAGAGAAAGGGTGAGATGTTAAGAGACACAACTAACGGTTCATTTCAGATGCCTATTCATCCCTGGTGCACAATTTTAATGCTCTTGCTCACAAGAAGGCCTTAGTGCTCCTTTCATAATAATATAACTCCACTTTTTACTGGTTCTGGAACATAATAATAAATAAGGGTTAATAGTTTAGGTTGTTTTTCTTTTCTTTTTTAAGATGTGATTTTTTTTTTTTAAAAAGAAAGAAAGTTGTGTAAATTTCGAACACTCAATCTTTCTTTCTTCTGCTCATTAGTCAATGTACAGTATACTGAAGGAAATAACTGTTGAAGTGTCAAGAGAACTTTTAATGAGGTAGGAGAAATCAGTAAGATCTCCTGACCCTGATCCAGTCATGAATGAATTTCTGCAAATGACAGCTCCTCTCAAACGCTTTATTAAACCATGCCAGCATGTACAGTGTAGTAAGAGTCCAAAAACCCTCACAAAAACTTAAAGAAACACTACAGATTTAGCACTAATCTCCCATCTTAGAATAAGTCGCAGTTCGGTTCTATTCTGGTCCCCGTGCTGTCTTGTCATCGGGTGGTTACTTTATTCTGTGCAGCTGTTCGGTGTGTATCACTCAATTCGTTTGTGTATTTATATCCAGTTGTTTCTTCTTTTCATTGTCAAGTTTTTTTCTGAATGTGTCGTGCTCAGGAATTGGGTTAACTGAAAGGTTTCTGTCGGTTACTGAATTTTAAAAGCACTGACGGAAAACTTCTGAAGACCACCCATTATTTTTGTCATTCTACCGACACTTTACTGGAGGCAGAACTGAACAGTTATGCAAGTGTATGTTGAAGTCCAATCAGGGCAGCATTTATTCATTAATAGTGGTGGCTTAAAATCTCTATCTAGTCTCCAAAAGCGTGATTAATGTACAGTAGTTTGTCATTATAAGCCTTTTTATATTTGCAATATGTAAAAATATTGCATACAAATATACAGCCTGTGGCATGTACTCAAAGGTCTTGAGTCTCCCCTCATTTCTTCATTTAAAATACATTAAATGAAATTAATTAATGTAGATTAAATTAAAGAAATGAGAGCAAATGTTTTCCTGCTTCTCACTGGTTTATGGAATAATAATATAATATAATATAATAAGTATAACAAACATGAAATATGAAAGTATATTATCCTCAAACCCTTGTAGCATAGGTGTCTCTCGGTAGAAGACAAGAATTTTCCTCTATGATTAAGGAAATTAAAACTTTTTGATGTGATCAGTAGATAGATCATATACTGTAGATATAGTAAGCATCACCACAGGACGTTGTCAAGTTTTATGAGCTGATTTGCAAATTAAGTGCAATACGCTAGCTAATCAAATTTTAAATCCAGTTAACAGGAGATACATTTTTACAAGACACAAGATGCGCACAACACTCAGATGTAAATGAGGACATTAATTCGATTTTTTTTGTTTTGTAAATGTAGCATCTAATGCCCTGCTGATCCATTTTATAAGGTCTAGAGCTGGCATTTATGGCTCTGGTGGCTTGTACAGGCTTTATACCCTAATCCACATTTTGGCTGAATGAGCGAATACATTAGCAGAATACTATTTAAGCTGGGGTTTACAGGTATGTTTAGGGCAGGAGAGTGGGTTAGTATTCATGCTTTTTTGGAAGCATTACAAGCAACTGCATCAAAATATTGTTGCCTATTTTGAATGAAGTTTCACCTTTTCTTATCATGTCCCACCACCCTCAAAAAAAAATGCAAGTAGGTTTATTTGTGATAGGAAAAGTAGCAAACAACTTCTGCAGGAAAAAGTTAAAAATATGTATGTACAGTGGAACCTTGGATTACGAGCATAATTCATTCCGGAAGCGGGCTCATATTCCAAAAACACTCATAAACCAAATAGACTTTTCCCATAAGAAATAATGAAAACTCAAATTATTCGTTCTACAGCCCAAAACAATAAATACATAAAAATAATTAATACAACATATAAAGTAAAAATAAAACAAATTGACCTGCACTTAACATTTTTTTAAAAAGTAAACTTTTTAAGTTTCACAACTAACATACACAATGCAAACACTGTTTTAACGGGAACAGAAATCTTTCTAATGATACTCGCGTGAGCAGACTAACGGAATCACTGCTGTAAAGTAAAAAATAAAAAATAACAAATGAACCAACACCTTACCTTTGAAAAGAATCGCAGAGCTGAGTTTTCTGTGTAAATAAAGTGTGTGTGTAAAGCGCCGGGGAGATCTGTGTGTGAATGTGTGTGTGTCTGTGTCGGTGTCAAATTACAACCGTGCACACGCACACAGGAAGTAAGTGTGTGTGTGTGCGTAAAAAGTGTGTGTGTGTGTGTGTGTGTGTGGGGCACAGTGTCAAATGACGTGCGCGCAAACAGAAGAGAGAGGGAGATGTTGATTATAAGAGACGAGCACTGACGCAGCAGGTGACTCTTATTTTGACACACGGGACGCAGCAGGGAAGACGATTACCCATAATTCTCGCAGCGCAAGAGAGAGAAAAATCATTGGCTCAGTTGCGATCACTTGCCGCTCAGTGTCAAAATAAGAGTCGCATACGTGATACATGATACTCGGCGCTCGTAAACTAATACTTGCTCAGTTTCCGATTAAAAAATTATTTAAAATCTTTGCTCGGTTTACGGAACACTCGTAAACCATGTTACTCGCAATCCGAGGTTCCACTGTATACGTTTCCTGCAGAATTTATGTGAGAATGTTTGGACCCCATTCCAGGTGTGAAGTTTCAGAATTTAATTAACTCGTTAGTTGTTAATTGACACATTAAGCAGGTCAAAAACTTTCATTCAGAATAACAAATCCAGAGGATTACCAAGTCTTTGACTCTTATTATAGAATCATGTGAACATTTAACAACCACGGGCTCTTCCAAGCAGCTGACTAAATCTAAGGCCATTAGGAAGCACCTTCAGCTGACAATTTTCAGAAAATGTCTTCAAGAATTTGCAATTACAAGGAGAAGGCAAGGCAAGATGTAAGATGATAAATAATTTGTGAAAATCTTTAATAAAATTAGATGAAATGTAGAAATGTTAAGAATCAAGAAAACATTCCAATAGTACTGCAGGAATATAAACCAGAGAGGCAAATCAAAACCACCAAATGGTGGCAAAGCCCTCCGAGAAGATGTATCCAACACACAGTAGGATTACTCTCATTAGAAAAAGGTATGTACGTTGTACAGTATGGACAAAGCATATCTAGAGGTATTTTGCAAACTGGTGAAGAAAAGGAAAAAATGAAACACTTTAGGTTTCCATAATACACTTATCAGCCACAACATTTTAAGCACCTGCCAAATGTTGAGTAGATCTGCCTTTTGCCATCAAAACAGTAATGCATTGCGTGTTCTGACACTTTTCTATCACAACCAGCATTAACCTTTTTATGAATTCGATCCACACTAGCACTTCTATTGGATCAGACTATGAGGACCAGCCCTCACTCCCTACATGGATCAGCGAGCCTTGGCCGCCCATGACCCTGTCGCAGGTTACTGATTTTCCTTCCTTGGATTACATTTTGTAAGTTCCGACTACTGTAGTTTAGGAACAACCCACATGAGCTGCAGTTTTGGTGTTTCATGACCCAATCATCTAGCCATCACAATTTGGCCCTTCTCAAAGTCACTCAAATTTTTATGTTTGCACATTCTTTCTGCTTCCAACTCATCAATGTCAGAAAAAAAGGTTTCACTTGCAGCTTGATATATTGCACCCAATTCCAGCCGCCACAAGATTTCAAAAATGTATCTACTGTGACAAGGGGCAGATTGTAATGGTTAGACAACTGGGTCAGAGCAACTCCAAAACTGGAGGTCATGTGGGATGTTCCCAGGCTGCAGTGGTCAGGACATACCACAAGTTATCCAACGAAGTAAACCAGCAAACAGCCGACAGGGATCAGGGGTAGCTTTGACCAGTGGCGGCCGGTCAATACAGTGCACAGGGGCACCTCCCCCACTTAAAGTTAGGTACAGAAGAATGTTACTTTAACATGTAATTATTTAACATAATTTTAATTTGCAATAAAAAAAATCTAAACTGTATTACGTTCAATTGTGTTCTTGTACGCGGGGCGTCGGACAAACGAGTGTCTATGTAGGCACGTAATTTTTTAAAAAGCATGTGATTTGAGGCTGAGCTTTGATTGGATCTTTTAAAATCATCCTTGGGGCGCAGCACTGTGCACCCCGAACCCTCCCTCTTTTGTTCCTAGCGAATCAATATTGTTTTTAAATATTTGGGCTCATGTGATTGGACCATTCTCAACAAGTCTTTTTAAGCACTTCTTATGGCAAGAGGAGCTGCTGAGTGGATGCGAAGTGAGTCATGCCTTTATTTTATACTAGCAGTAATGATGCTTAACCACCTGATAAATTCCTAGTATTAAAAGATTCGTTTTAATTTTGTTTGCGCCCACCCCCCCCCCCCCCCCCCCGCAAAAAAAAAATGGTTTTGCACCAGCCGCCACTGCATTTGACTATGGTTCAGATGGTCCCAGGTTGAATTGAGCAAGGTCCTTAACACTCAACTGCATAGATATATAATGAGATAAAAATGTACGTTGCTCTGGATAAGGGCGTCTACCAAATGTTGAAATTTACAGTATATATGCGACAGGGTCATGGGTGTCAAAGGCTCACTGATGCACATAGAGAGTGAAAGCTGGGCTGTGCCATCCGTCCCAACAGAAGCGCCAGTGTAAAAAAGGTTTATACAGTACCATTTTCAATAAAAAGGTGTGAGAACACACAGATCATCGCTGTTTTGGGGGCACAAAACAGTGGGACCTATTCAATATTCGGCGGGTGCTCATAATGTTTTGGCTGATTGGTGTAAAGGAGTACGATTTAATGAAAAGAACACATCAGGAACTCGTCAGAATGTTGTGTTCCTCTATTGTGCTTATGGTGTCGTGTGACGGCTAATGGCACAGAAGATAGTAGGCAATATACAAAACACCACAAAATATGACACTATTAAATATACAGTTTTAAAGAATACTATCATTCCTTTGAACTCCATAGTGTATACTGTGATTTTATGCAGCTCCACTATACACTCACTGGTCGTTGTATTAGCTGAAGTCCAAAGTGTCTCCTGCTGTCACAGTCAATTTTAGCGGTTGAGGAGCTCGCAGTTTGAAAACAAATATATCCGCAAACCCGAACACCACAACAACTCGCTAACCCAATAATCAACAGAAACACACAAAAAGAACAAAATAAAGTACAGCCCATGGAGAGTGTTTGGGTGGATGTGTGAGAAATAAAAGGGAAGGACTGTCTCAGGTTATCTGACTTTCTGACTGAAAAGAAAGTCATGACCAGCGGACATGCTGAATTAGCTTAGAAGCTTGTGCCAAATGACAGTAGGAAACGGTTTATTTTTTGCGATGTCGCTGTTAAATTCTGTTGTTCCCACTTCTGAGTAGACAAGAGGGAAAAGCTGTGCACACACACCGACACTGGCACACAACCAAAAAATGTGAATGCAAATATTGTACACACACACACACACACACACACACACAAAGCTCTCACGCAACACAAATTAAACGTATCACACGCGGGCTTGAAAATGCCCTCAGCCGTGAAGTCAATCATCACTCACACACGTATGTGCGGGCAACTACAGACAAAAGAATGGCAGGTGCTTTGTGCTATTGTTCCTTGTGATGGGAATCCTTTCAGGACAACACACCAGCCTGAGTGTCCTCTTCAAAAATAGTATAGCTACTTACTCAGCCTTTGTTCTCATCCCCAACCCACTCTCTCCATCCACCAACCTCTATTTATCGCTTTTGCTTCTGCACTGTATAACACATCAAGCGAGTTTCATAATGGAAAGTAAAGGCAAATCCAAACTGCACTCTCTCTATGCAGCTACGTACTGTACTGAGCCGAAATGACAGTGACCATTGTGCCTTTCATAGGAGGAGGGAAAGAAATGTAGTGTGAAATGTCTGAAATGCAAGAAGAAAAAGGAGAAACCTGGCAAAAAGAAAGAAAAAAAGAAAGAAACGCATGCAGCTTTCCGTGTAAGCCTCTTTTTCTTTTTTCTGTTTTTATTCCAAGAGGCAATCACCATTACCCACGTGCTCTCTGCTCATAATAACCGGACGTCTAATCCGAGTCTGGCCTGGACCGAGAGTGCAAATGGCTTGAGATCCAGGTCCATTTTTCAGGAGTTTTTAATCAAAAAAATCCACCATTCACACAAATGAATTATGGATCAGAACAGCTTTCGGTATGTTCCCCTGCCCACCTTGTGGGTTTGTTATGGAGCGCTGTGGCTAAACTGACAAAAAGAAGGTAAATGCACAGAAAGGTTCACAAGACAAATTTGCATTGAATTAATAGGAAAGGAAAGAAAACTACATACCTCGAGGAAAAACAACAACAAAAAAAGCAACAATGCTACCTTTTGATTTGTCCCTCTAAGAATTATAGACAAAGATGGGGGCTTTTTGTATTTTTGCCTTCTCCCTCTCACTTACTTGTGCACAATTAAGAAAAGGTTATTTGTTCAAATAATTACACAAATCAGTTTTTTTTTTGTTTTGAGTTGTACTTTCGCCTGAAACACCTGACCCAGCAATACAGATGAGCTGAAGGCTGCTATCAAAGGAACCTGGGCCTGTATTCTGAAAGCTTTTTAGAATTCTCTCAGAGAGCTCCTATCTTAGCTTAAAAAGTCCTAGCTGGGAGTCCTAGACTAAAAGTGATTTAGGAAACCTTTTAGAGCAACTCTGAGTAAGGAAAGTAGAAAAACCTTTATCTTAGTGAGGGGGTGTGGTCGACCCCGTTGCTAGGGATGGTGCAGCAATTCTAGGACTGTGATTGGTTAATAAAAAATAACCTCTGACCTCTGCAAAGATTTTGAAATGAGCCCTTTGTGAAAACAGAATACATGATAATAGAACCAACAGTGAAATCATAATTTTTGTATATGAAGAAATTGTATAATCATGAGTACAGGCTACTTTATGCAAAGTTTCTAGGCTAAATGTCTTAAAGATAATTAAACAGCTAAATGTTGAAAATGTGTCTACTTTTGAAGCAACCAATTTCCACACAGTAGTTACTATATTTAAGTTCTCACATTTATTTACCGTACTGATTTTATTACTTKTAATCCATTTTAGATTGATGGGAGCAAAATGTCTCAGTTTTTAGAATTTACATGATGGCAGGACAGTCTATACAAGTTGCACTAAGTTGCACTTTTGGATGGTATGTAGCCAACAATCCAAGAGAGCTGGAAGGACGTAAAACAACAAGAAAACCAAAAGAGCAGTGTTTACTTTTAGCTTTAAGTTCAATGTTTGAAGAATATTTCTTCCTTCCGCCATTTTGTCCTCTGCTAGAGAAACTCTTAAGCCTCTTAAAAATCCTCATCTCCACTCTTGACAATTTTTACTTTAGGAGCTGTTTTTAGGGCTATGATGTTTCATGAATAATTTTTATCTTTACTAAGATTTATTCCTAAATTTAAGGGGAAATTCAAAGAAAATGTTATAATTCTAAGAATTTTCTTAGAATTCCATCACTAGGAGAAACTTTTAGGCTTAAGAAGCTTTGTGAATATGGGCCCTGGTCTTTAATAATGCCTCAGCAGACTGATCACAGCCATGCCATGCCACAATGATAAAGTAATTCATGCTAAAGGAATAAATAAGCACAATTTTTCTGAATTTCTCGATTGTAACTTTCTATATTCCTTTCATGTGCGATCTTAGGAAAAATTCAAATATTTTGAGATACTAGATTTTAAGCAGTAAGCCATGATCATCAAAACCAAAAAGGTTTGAAATGTGTTTTCCTTTACATATAATGAATCTAAAATATATGAGAGTTTCACTTTTTATGTTAAATTCATAAAGTTAAACTTTTTTACAATATTCAGATTTTTCAAGCTGCACTGTAAATACTGGATCTAATTTCTCATTATTTATGTAGTGCATCATGGCAGCAACTTGAACAATCTTTTCTCGCACACAAAACCATATTAATCACAAAATTTCTTAAAGATCATGAGAAAAAATTAAAACAATACAAAAACTTCAGTTTAAAATGCATCGTCGGCTTGTTTTCTCTTAAATATTCACAGTAACAATCACAATCACGTTAGCTAATGTGGGAAAGATTCGAAATGATGCTAATGTTTAGTTAGCATGAGCTAAACGTATGAGTTTTCACCTGTACTTTTCTGAGTCCGGAAGTTATACTTTTTTAACATTGCATGAAGATTTTGAAGCTTTACATAAACATTTACCAAAAATTTATTTTTAGGTGAGTAATTTCTCTTTCACATAAGAAAATAATGTGTTTACTGTTCGAGCCTTTGACACTGCCTTTTCATTTTTCTATTCAAATAGCAAAATGAATTTCCATATAAATTCACTTCAATCTCATGTATAATAGTATTTGAGATGTGTCAAGGCTATACATACTGTATGTATTCGCTAATTTGTTTGAGTTGTGCCACAGGATTAGGACTGTTGTGGGTTAAAACAAGAGCAATAATGCTCGCCATCAACATCAATGCTTAACCTCTACAGTATCTGCTTTTGTCTGCATCTACACCCACAAACACACACCTGTTTTTTTTTTTCTTTTTTTCCATAGAGGCGGCTCGTGATTCAGACTGATTATATCTGCATGACTGTGCATTGTAAAGCTGAGCACTCTCGGACAAAGAGGTCCTGACATCTGCTTTCCACTACAGGATCAAACATTTCCTTTCTGTACATGTTTTTTTTTTCCACACAAGATACAGTGAGATGAGAGACAAAGACAGGTAGCGAGATCAGCCGGGTGCTTCAAAATCATCTAATTATTTTTCATCAAAGGCTTTGTAATGTATTGTTCTAACCATGGATGAAAGTAACATAACTTACGTTTTTTCAGAAAAATTGAAAAAGGAAACAGATATAGAAATAATGGTGTCCCTTGTTTAACAAGACTAACATACTTTTATTTAATAACACCAATAAACCTGTCTCTGGATGTACAGTATGAGAGGCGTTCAAGTCAAACCAGGATTTTTAGTTTTACAGTTATAAATGTAAAATTTTTCTATATTATTTTATTTTTCTATATAATCCTCTGCTACACTGATGCACTCATACCAGAGTTTCACTAGAGTTTATTCAGTACACTGAAGACATAATTATACTGCCTGCTTCACATCTAAAACGCTGGCCTCCCAATGTGGCAATAACTTCTAGCAAAGTTCCTTCGTACAACTTGTTCCCAACTTGTTCCCAACTTGTAATGTACAAGTGGTGTTGGTGAATAACTGTGTGTACAGTTCCTACACACATATTCCTCTCTTCTGCAAGTTGGTCCATTCATAGAATTGGATATATCCAGGGAGAAGCAGGAAACTTGACTATTCATGCACTGTGTGCACTAATAGGTGACAAAATGTACTGTATATATCTTTTTCCAAATGTTGAAGTTATATTCCATTGAAAACAAAATTTTGAGCTCTCTATTAAATTCGAAAATGCCCACGTCCAAACATGCAATAACATTAGATTTGTAAGTGTCCACACTAGGCAGTTCAATTTGGGATCAAGGAGTCATCATGCAGTATGCTTCAGAGTCAATTTTTGTACATTCATCTGACTTTAAACTCACCAAACAGATTTCCATTTAAAGCAGCTCTGTGAAATGTGAGAACATAAGCGCTACACCATGGGTCTGGTGTGAAGGTTATATAATACCATACTAGTGAGAGAATGTTGAGTAATCATGTATCACATGCCATCTCAGTATTATTATATTCATGTCATCACTATCACCAGCAACAGGAAATGAGGCAGTGGGCTTTGGTACACCTATGCACATGTTCAGCTCAGTCTTACATTTATTATTTTGTATACCGTGGATCTACAATGGATTAGGAGCATAATTTGTTCCAGAAGCAGGCTCGTATTCCAAAACACTCATAAACCAAATCAAATTTTCCCATAAGAAATAATGAAAACTCTAATAATTCGTTCCACAGCCCAAAAAAATAAATACAGAAAAATAATTAATATAATATATAAAGTAAAAATAAATCCCAACAGATAAGTGTTTTTTATTTGCCGTGTATTTGTGTGTGCATGTGTGTGTGTGTGTGTGTGCGTGCGTGCGTGCGTGCGTGCGTGCGTGTGTGTGTGTGTGTGTGTGTGTGTGTGTGTGTGTGTGTGGAATTAGCCCCTTCCCTCGCCTCGTCTTACACACTAAAACTCCTCCTCCCTGCCCCCACCTTGCTTTTTAAGTTTCAACAAAACTACAACAAACACACACACTCACATCCAGACTATGTAACAGTTTTTACCCACAAGCCATCCGTCTCCTCAACACAAAGTGACTGGACTGATAAACACACACACACACACACACACACACACCCACACACACAAATCATTCAGACGAACTAGATAACATCTGAACTGAATAAACACACATGCACAATCACACTGATATACATCCATCTCAATTTGTTCATACCTACCTACCTGTGCTGCTCTTTGCAATTTTTGCACAATATTTATTTCACTGCTATTTGCACACTATATTCTTTTCACAATGTCAAATTGTTTACTGCTGCTCTTCCTACTACCTCAACTCATACTTCATCAAAAAGTACTGTTATGTGTTACATTTGTTGTGTCTGTCATGTATCTCTTTGTTTGCTCATTTGCATGTGCACTTTGTCTATTGTATATTTTTTGTATTGAATTTGATAGTTTTTTTAGGTTAACTTAAAAATGTAAAAAAATTGTGTTGTTAATTTATGTTGTTGCATGTATGTAGCAGCTTGGTCCTGGAGGAACGTTGTTTCGTTTCACTGTGTACTAGCTGTATATGGTTGGAATGACAATAAAAGCCTACTTGACACATTCAACGGAAACACTGTTTTAACGGGAAGAAAAGAAATGTCTCTAATGACACTCGCATGAGCACAGACTAACGAAATCACAAAAAAAACACACATGAACCTTTGAAAAGAATCGCGACAGAGCAGAGTTTCTGTGTAGATCAGA
>QMIH01000837.1:137907-165181 GCA_003987875.1 Clarias batrachus | reverse complement strand
TTCAACTGTCCAATTTTGGTGAGCTCGTGCAAATTGTAGCCTCTTTTTCCTATTTGTAGTGGAGATGAGTGGTACCCGGTGGGGTCTTCTGCTGTTGTAGCCCATCCGCCTCAAGGTTGTGCGTGTTGTGGCTTCACAAATGCTTCGCTGCATACCTCGTTTGTAACGAGTGGTTATTTCAGTCAAAATTGCTCTTCTATCAGCTTGAATCAGTTGGCCCATTCTCCTCTGACCTCTTGCATCAACAAGGCGTTTTCGCCCACAGGACTGCCGCATACTGGATGTTTTTGCCTTTTCACCCCATTCTTTGTAAACCCTAGAAATGGTTGTGCGTGAAAATCCCAGTAACTGAGCAGATTGTGAAATACTCAGACCGGCCCCTATGGCATCAATCAAAATTGTTTAAATCACCTCTCTTTCCCATTCTGACATTCAGTTTGGAGTTCAGAAGATTGTCTTGACCAGGACCACACCCATAAATGCATTGAAGCAACTGCCATGTGATTGGTTGATTAGATAATTGCATTAATGAGAAATTGAACAGGTGTTCCTAATAATCCTTTAGGTGAAGCAGCTTAACAAAAAATGTTTTAAAAAGAAAATTTATAGAAGTGCGTATGTGTGAGGAAAAAAGTGTCTAGATACTGGTGAGATGACAAGTGGCAAGGATTAATATAATATTAATATAATATCCATCATGCTATTTTACGTTTCCTGAAGCATGTATACACTTTTTTTGCCTGACTCTTGCATATATTTGCCATTTTGGTCCGATAATATGCCTTCCACAACTTCAGGTGACGGATACTCCCCACCTTGGAGGTATATCCATCCCATCTGTGGCAGTTACTTAAGATTATCTTGCACACACTATGGGAAATTTGCCTATTTGCCATTTGGCCTAACCTGCATGTCTCTATCTGGACTGTGAATGGACAAGCAAAGGGAGAACATGCAAACTTCATGCCTACAGGCCCGAATTGTTAGTGCTACCCACTACACCACCATTAATTTATCTTCTATCCTACATACAGTGTTGTGTCACGTGGGGCCTGGAGCCTATCCCAGGAGATTTATAGCACGAGGTGGGGTACACCCCAGACAGTGTGGTAATCCACAGCAGGGCACACACACACACACACACACACACACACACACACACACACACACACATACAGTATACACATTATAGGCAATCTGGAAATGTCAGTTAATTGGCATGTGATTGGACTGGGGGAGGAAACTGGATTACCTGGAGGAAACCCGACAAACGCACAGGGAGAACATGCAAACTCCACACACTCCATGTACACAGACCACAAGGCAGGAATTCAACCCGTGATCTTGGAGGTGTGAGGCCACAGTGCTTACCACTATGCCACCTATAAATATATAACACTATTAATGCCTTTAACACTTAACTTATAACGCAGTGATGTAAAATGCTTAACACACACACACACACACACACACACACACACACACACACACACACCACTACATATCTTGTTCTTCTTGTAGATAAGAAGTGTGTGTGTGTGTGTGTGTGTGTGTGTGTGTGTGTGTGTGTGTGTGTGTGTGTGTGTGTGTGTGTGTGCGCGCTCACGCACAGTATCGTTTCTCACATCCAGTAATAAGTGTTTTCACACCACACTCCTAGTCGTTCATCATGGTCCTATCAGCACTTCTCACCTCCCCAAGGACACAGAGAAATAACCGCATAGACACAAACCACTTAGCAACTGTGTCTTTCCTCTTTCTATCTCTATCTCTCTCACACAAGCATATACACACACAACTTCTAAAGATGACTGTGCACACTTCAGAAGGAGTTTTGAAGAATTGGTTACACTATCCGCTCATTGCTTGTGAGTTCTCTGTTATTAACAGGCATAGATGTGAAATTCAAACCTTTATTATTTACAGAGTTGTCGTCCAGACGCCTTCTGGTTTGTAAATAAGGACAGAAGAAAACAGAACCAGTGCTTCAGCCATAGTTCTTAGTGTGCTGGGGAATATGTTGATTTGATCTCAGAAGTAAATATATATTCAGACTCTTCACTAATAGTCAACTTTAATAAAAAAAAAATGTGGTTTCTATTTATTTTTTATTTATTTATTTGGACAAGTTTTTAATTTGCATTGTTATTGGGGTGTGGAATGAGCAGGTATGAAATAGCGCTGAGTGGGCGTGTTTGTGTAACGGAGGTATGCCGTCGAGACTGTGAAGTGAGTGCAATAAGACTGAGCAAAAGCGAGGTGGCAATAAATAAAGGTTTAGGACAGAAGCAGGGTGAAATAAAGAGGCACTGAATAAAAGCGACATGACGAGGGCTGTGAAATGGAATGGAAGTGGCTTGGAATAAGGGAGCATGGAAGGCTGTGGAGTGAGGGGCCTTGACAAAGAGTGTTGGAATAAGGTGTTGTGGAATAAAAAATCAAGACACGAGGTTCTTTAGAATAAAGAAGTGAAAAATAAAGCAGTGTGGAACAAGATAGTAAGATACTGTATGTGGACGTGTGGAATAAGGAAGTGAGGAATGAAGTGTTGTGGATTGAGGTGGTGTGGAATGAAGACATCAGATAGGAACTGGTGTGGGATGGGAAAGTGGGGAATAAAATGCCGTGGAATGAAGAAGAAGGGAATGGTGTAGTGTGGAAGTAGGAATGAGGCATGAAGTGGTGTGGAACAAGGTAGAGAAGAATGAGTAATATGGTTTATGTAATGTCCTATGATGAAATAGAATGAAGAATGAGGTGCTGTGCATTGAGCGAGGATAGAATGAGGAAGTGGTAAAAGAGGTAGGAATTGAATAAAACGCCAGTGGTATAAAAGCTAGTGTAGAATGAGCACATGAGAAATGAGGTTGTATAGAATGTGGAAGCGGTAAAAGTGGTGGGGTGATAAAGTGAAGAAGAAGGTAGTGAAGAATGAGGAAGTGAGAAAAGAGGTGGTGTAGAATGAGGAAGTGAGAAAAGAGGTGGTGTAGGATGAGGAAGTGATAAAAGAGGTGGTGTAGGATGAGGAAGTGATAAAAGAGGTGGTGTAGAATGAGGAAGTGGGAAAAGAGGTGGTGTAGAATGAGGAAGTGCGAAATGAGGTAGGAAGTGAAGAAAACGCCAGTGGTATAAAAGCTGGTGTAGAGTGAGGACATGAGAAATGAGGTTGTATAGAATGTGGAAGTGGTAAAAGTGGTGGGGTGATAAAGTGAAGAAGAAGGTGGTGTAGAATGAGGAAGTGATAAAAGAGGTGGTGTAGAATGAGGAAGTGGGAATGAGGAGGTGTAGAATGAGGAAGTGAGAAATGAGGTGGTGTAAAATGAGGAAGTGAGAAAAAGGTGGTGTAGAATGATGAAGGGGGAATGAGGAATGAGAAAGTGAGAAATGAGGTTGTGTAGAATGAAGAAGTGAGAGAAAGGTGGTGTAGAATGAGGAACTGAGAAAAGAGGTGGTGTAGAATGAGGAAGTGGGAAAACAGGTGGTGTAGAATGAGGAAGTGAAGGTGGTGTAGAATGAGGAAGTGGGAAAAGAGGTGGTGTAGAATGAGGAAGTGAGAAAAGAGGTGGTGTAAAATGTGGAAGTGGGAATGAGAAATGAGGAAGTGAGAAATGAGGTGGTGTAGAATGAGGAATTGAGAAGTAAGGTGGTGGAGAATGATGCAGTAAGGAATGAGGTGGTGTAGAATGAGGAAATCAGAAATGAGGTGGGGTGGAATAAGGAAGTGGAGTTGAAGGTATGTGGAATGAGGGTTTTCTGGTGTAGAATAATGAAGTAAAGATTTGGCAGTGTGGAAAAAGGAAGTGAATGCTTTTAAGATGGTGTGAAGAAATGAGGGATGAGCTGTCGTCGAATGAGGAAGTGACGAACGGCATGGTGTGGAATGAGGAAGTGAAGAAGAAGGTATTGTGGAATGAGGAAGGAAGGAATGAGATGTGAGGTGTGGAATGCAAGCAACATGGTGGCTAGAAACAAAATCACACCCCAGCACAGAGATGATGCCCTGGGGGGCTGCGAATGTGCCTGTTTGATTTGTGTTAAATATCACATGAACTGTGGAAGGTTGTATACATGTAGAATTCTGCACATGCAAAGCAAACAAAATAAAATCCTTCACGCCGCTGTGTATAATGTGTTCGCCCGGCTTTGTAAACATATTTTGGCAAGGCAATGCATTTATATGAGTTATACTGCGTCAGTAAGTTCAGTGAGCATGGATTTACGGGTGTCTGGGTAAACAGCTTTAGATTAGGCCCATCAACCACAAGCGTCACGCGCATGAGCATGCACACACACACTCACACACAAACACGCGAGCGAACACATTTTATAAGCAAACTCATTTCAACAAAAACAAAGCTGTCAGTTCATGGCACAGGCCTGAGATTCATCCACCTGCCTTTGTGGGACGGGGTAATTATTCTGATGGATGTAAAAGCTACTGCTCACGTCGCTCTCTGACAAATCTCAAGCTCTCCTCTGCAGCGTATGTTCACACAAACGGGAGTGGGAAGGCTGCCCCATCCGCACCTTGATTATAATCGTGGCCCTACATCTTCTATTAGATTGGACACCGATAATGTAATCATTCACTGATTTACAATCTCCTTCTGCGGGAGACCTCCAGTACTTCATCAGCTGTCACCTCAAGCATCGCAAGCTCACTAGAAGCTTTTAATCAGAAAGGAGAAACATAATGTTCTGAAGTCCTATTTCAAACTAAGCAACATATACTGTACTGTATAAGCAACCATATGTGTATTATGTTAACCTCCCACAAATAAGCATTTAGCATTTAAAAATCTTTCAGCTGGGGTTTAAATACACCTTCTATGGCATTTTGAGCACTTTACGGGCACTTGCTTTATCGCTCGGCACTGTCATGGAAATCATAGAAAATGAATGGTCGCTTGTCTTTTTGTTGCTTTTAAGAGAAGTGTTCACTAGCATGAATAGATCTAAGCTTCCCCCCACTGAAGAACGGCTTACTTTCAAGATCTCAGGTGGATAAGTAGATCTGAATCTTTTTTTTTTTTTTTCATCAGAAAACCCTCAAGCATTTCAAATGTGCAGATGTGTATCTATCTAATTCACACCTCAGCAAGGTGAGAAAGAGAAAGGAGTAAGTGATGCCAGGAAAAAATGACAGACCGGCAAGCTAACACATGCTTGGGCCCCCCCGATGACCCTCTTGTGACAATTGGAGAGGAAGAGCAGGCGCTCTTAATGTTCTCATGGGCACGCCGGAGAGACAGATTCTTCCAAACGACTGCTTTACATGCTATCTCTACACCCGTCCATGAAGTGGCCGCGTGACGATGACTGTTTGGATTTTAGGGGCTCTTAAACCCTGCGGCAAGGCCATCTGTCCGAACACGTCACGCCATCCTTAATTAGCCTGCTAAAGGTCAGCTTAGCACTTTTGCAATCAGGAATGCCCTTGGCTGCCGCCTGGGGCTTATACAGGAACGGTGTGCCAAGTACCCGAGGGTGATGAGCTGCAAGGGATGGGGAAAAATGGCACGTTGCAACCGGTTAGGATGCTGCTGGTGTGCTTCTGTAGCCACGCCGAACTCAAATCAGGGAGTCCTGTAGGGTGAGGTTAGCTCAGTCTGGGAAAGGAGAAATTAATCATTCGAAAGGGTGACTATGTTTTTTTTTTTTTTTTATGCGTTCATGGGACCAGTGTAGTCAGGAGGGAGACTGAAAGAACGTGTTGTCGCTGCAGGAGAAAAGAATGACCCACACTGTGGATTAAAGCTACACAGCAACAAGCCATTTCAAATAAACCCATTGAAATTAAAGATGTGACAACTTCTCCCTCTGAGTTTCTCGCTCTCCATGAAACTCCAGTGCGTATGTACAGTATGTGTTGCTCCGCAGAACCCGAGTTGCTCAGCAGGCCCGCCCCTCTGTAAAAGCCTCGGCCATAACTGGGAAAAAAATCTATTTTCCTCCAGCGTCAGAGATCAAATTGAATTCTGACCGTAATTAATCTGCAACTGAAATCAGGCAAGTTTAAAGGTATAATATTCTGACTGTTAACCAGAACTGCAAAATTAAGATTAGCCATCTTAATAAAATTATGATTAAATCCCTTACCGGGTTTCACTCAGACACATTTATTATTAAAAAACGGATGAAAATAAGAACTGACATCGATTAATGCCTGGAGCATTGCAGCTCTTTTACACTCAGAGATGAGTTACTTTATCATATTTTATTGCTACTACAGTGGCAAGATCTCTTCCTGAGATTTCAAGAAACAACACAAAAAATAATTCCCTACAGAAAGTGAGTGACGCTGAGAATTAAGTGAAAATAAAAAGAGAAAAAAGACAAATGCCTGTGAGGACTCACAAGTACTGAAATAGGTGGTGCAACCTTTGACCCGTCCCTCTCTCCCAGGACTGCCCCTTTGGGAATTAGCATAATGAGCAGATGAATCAAGATGTACACACCGTGGAGATGTAATCATCTTGGATAGGAATGGAAGATGAGAAATACAGGCCTAAATTTATATTAAAATCTTTCTTAGAGCTTCCCGCCATGCTTATTTAACTTCAACCTGAGCCAAAGCTGATGCAACCAGTCTGTAACTGTCTTCCTACAAGAGCTGACACGCTAAATAACAGTTTCAAATGTGCAAACACCATAGCCATTCGGTTTAACAGTAACAAATAACTTACAAATAGGAGACGTTTTTTGTACTCATGTATTTAGATAACCAATGTTTGGCGATAATTTAATCAAGAGCGCATTATGTGCACTTAACAGAAACCCTGGGTCAAGTATTAATCAGATTTCCTGCTAATTGGAGCTACAATAGCTTTAGAGCTCACACAAATTTAATAGTTTATTAAATTACATATCTGGGTAATCCTTGTCCAACCTGTCCCTAGTCCAGCAGGCTATTGTGCCCACCTGCCTTAAGACCACCTCCATTGTGCTGCTGTAGTACCAAAACATTCCACCACAATGTGTCTTAATGACTACTACCCAGTAGTGCTCAGCCCCCCATTATCACCTAGTGCTTTGAGCAGCTGGTCATGGCACACCTCCCTGCCAACCTGGACCCTCACCAATTTGCCTACTGTCAGAACAGAGGATGCAGTTCCCACAGCGCTGCACTCTGTCCTCTCTCACTTTGGACAATAATGACACCTATGCCATATTGCTTTTCCTTGACTTTAGTTCAGCATTCAACACTCTCATACTCTAAACATTAATGACCAAATAAGAAAAAATGGTCATTAACACATCACTGTGCAACTGTGACTTCTGGACTCCCCCCCATCCTTGGCACTGGAATACCATAAGGCTGTGCAAGTTCCTGCCGCTTCACCTATGTCTGCAAGCCTGTACATGGTTCTAACACCATTATCAAGTTTGCAGATGACACCACTGTGATTGGACTCATCAAAGACAACAATGAATCAGCTTACAGAGAGGAGGTGGAACACCAAACTGTGTGGTGCGCTGGCAACAACGTGCTGCTTAACACCAAGTAAACCAAGAAGCTCATATTGGACAACCATTCATTTCAATGGAGAGGTGGTGCACCGTGACACTAGCTTCAAATTCCTGGGATCCACATCATTGAGGATCTTCCCTGGACAATCAGTAGCTCCACCTTGGTCAGGAAGGCTCACCAGCGCCTCTTCCATCTGAGGGCTCTGAGAAAGAACCATCTCACTTCAGACATCCTGGTGAACTGCTATCGTTGCACCATTGAGAACATCATCTCCAGCTGTATTACAGTCTGGTATGGAAACTGCTCGGTGTTGGACCAGAAAGCACTGCAGAGGAAGATGAAAACTGCCCTACGCATTGTAGGAGCTTCACTTCCTAAGATTGAAGACATTTACAGGAAGCATTGTCTCACTTGTCTCACCATCCTCATAGGCTCTTTGCCCTCCTGCCTTCCGGGAGGCGCTACAGGAGCCTCCAGACCAAGACAAGCAGGTTCAGGAACAGCTTTTTCCCTACAGCTGTTTCCTTGCTGAACTCTGCCTTTACCTGTTAAAATACACATTTAACGGAATACCATTACTTTGTCTAACCATGCTTATTTTGCATTGCTTTTAACTTACTACTAAACTCAGCCATTTCTACATGTTTGGACCATTAATGGAGTTCCTGGGAGGCCAGTGTTTCAGATGTGAATATACAGCCTGGTCATGGCTTCGGCATGCTGGGAAAACTTTCTTTGGGATAAGTTCATTAGTGTAGCAGCGGATTATAGAGAGAAATAAAGATATTTTTTACCCTCATAAGTGCGTTCTCTTATTCTGCCCAATCAAAAGTCCTAAGTTAAGTTTTACTTAAATGCCCCTCATACCTGTAGTATATTTTAATGTTTTTCATGATTGTTAGATCATTTCAAATCTAAACTCAGATTTTTGTCTATGACAGATGTGAACTTCAATCAAAGACAAAATCAAAGACATTGCCTGACCCCAAAAAAAAGTCACCATCTCAGAAGGGTCAAATCATTGGGCTGCATGAAGCAAGGAAAACGACTAAGAAGATTTGAAACTGCTGGAACTGGGTTAAGAACCCTGCAACACAAGATCAAAACCTGGAAGGTTCTGGAAGGTGTTCAGCTGTTGTGGAAGAAATGTGTTCGGAAATAATCATGGATGCATACCACTTAAAGCCTTAGTGAAGCCTGGTTAAAAAAAATCTACAGTAAAAATCGTAGCTATTTTTTCCATACACACACAATGTGGTAAAAACACAAACACAGTATTGGGCCTAAACAGCTGTGTAGCTATGAGAAAACCACTCGTTAGTGAGACTAAACAGAAAACAGGTTTCAATTTGCTAGGAAGCATAAAGACTGGAATGATGGAAAAAGGTCATGTGGTCTGTTGAGTCCAGATTGACCCGATTCCAGAGTGATGGGTGCTTCAGGGGTAAGAAAGGATCATGCATAGTGGATACTGTCGAACCATACTGGGATCATTTTCCGACATGAACTCCACCACATTGTGTGCTGTGATTGATTGAAATCTTAGAAATCTAGGTTGAAAGATTGAAATCTAACATCAATCTCCTGCTGCCTGTATTAGAAGCGCATACAGAAGAAACATGGGAGCAAATGAAACCCAAATCAGGCAAATCCCTAAATGCGGGGTCTGGATTCTGTAGCGCATCGGGCTCATTAGATCGAACTGGCAGTTGTTTGAATCGTATAATTATATACCATCTTGCCAGTAACACTAATTGAAAATGGGGAGATGCAGAGAGGAAAACAATGTTCGAATATTGCGCAGAGAAACTGCGTGCGAGAGAAAGAAGCCATGACGCTCGAGGACAGATACATACACATCCCCTGAATACATAATCTCATCGTTGACCTCACAGCCGCCATCACATGTTTGAACAACCAAACCCCAGAGCAAAAGGCTAAATGTTAGCATTAGCATATTGGCATTTCAAATGTATGTGCTTTTGGTACACGGTCATACAGTGTCATTTTCATTCCCTCTCTGTCCCCACAGCCTCTGTGTGCCTGTATAAAAGCTCGGGGTGTGAAGGCAAGGCTTGTTGGCATGGCTGAGGTTTGAATCCCATCAGTGCCATGTGCAGCCCATGGCCAGGGGATGCTGGAAAGCAATTGGCTGAAGTTTGTCTCAATGCTGAGGGTACAAGCCAATGCGGCACCTGTGCTCTAACATAGACAAAGACTCGGTTACTGAGGCAGCTTCAAAAAACTGCAATCTGGGAAAAGATGAATAATCAAGAAATTTGAGAACTATGTGCTGTACACTTCCCACACTGAAAACCATATGGAACATCTACAGTACAGTCAGTACCTATCCAGAAACCTGAGACAGTAAAAGTGACACCTTCATCCTAAAAGTATGGAACGACATATCTTGTAATGTCAGTCATACTGCTTACAAGTTTCGGCCCCTTTTGAAACACAACAGCAACTCACATAATGTTAAATGTTAGCTCAACCCCCTCTGGAGCTATACAACTGCTCCAGGCTCTCAAAATGTTACAACTGATGACCTATTTCAAGCAGAATCCTCAGGTTGCAGTTCTATTTATAGATATGCAATTAATAAAAGCAGATCAGTGACATTTATCCAACTGCTGGATTGGGGTGGAATCATCAGAGATTGGTGAAGTTTAACCAGGAAAAGTAAAAAGTGCTGAGGTTTAAATTAGTGCAGGTAATACAGTAGGTGGTGCCATTAGAAGTTACTAAGGTTTAAGCAGAAATGGGCGACCATGAGATATCATAGCTTGTTGAGGTTAAAATTAATGGAAGATGCTTAACCATTGGAGGTCAATAGGACTTAATTAGAATTAAGATTCAGATTCAGGCCCATCAGGGGTCACTAAAGTTTACTTGAGTGGGAGAGGTAGTGCCATAAGAGGTCACTGAGGTTTAATTGAGTAGGGGAGGTGGTAGTCGCTGTAGAGAACCAGAGGAGCCTTTTGAGGAACTATGCAATAATGCAATTAACACAGTTTACAACCAGTTAGTTCTATGGTAATGAATTTTCTGAAAGAATTCCAGAATTCCTGCAATGTACCAATTAATTTCAGCAGCTCACATGTTAAACAAGTAATGATTTATATAACTCATATCTCCAACAGAATCATTTTCAAAAAATGCATTTTGACATTGCTGTTGTTAGAGTGTGAACACATGCATGAATACCGGATCCTATCAGTCAGTAGGGATGGTAATCACCAAGGTATGTTATACGATACAATATTATCATGACTGGGACGTTTTACCGCCTCAAACGCTTCGAAAGTCTTAAAACTCAACTTTACAACGAGCGCATGTCGGACAGTTTGCAAACACGTGTGAGAGTCGCATGTGGCTGAATGAATGTTGTGTTTTAAAACTGCCGTATACGTGGATAAGGGGTGGAGTTTGAATAAGAAAGACAGAATCGTGTATATACGAGGGTGATTTTTGCCAATTCTGTTCATCTCTATTAGAATTTGCAAAATTATTCGATGCGGCAGTTAATCTACAAAAGAATCATGATAGCTAACTGAATCATTTTTTCACACCAACTTTATTAGATACTTAAATACGTTAAATTGTTATTATACTAGCTCATCAATCACTGCTTTCAGCAAATCCGGGTTTTTTTTCCTAAGGAGTGGCGAATATAATGAATCCTGCTTGTGTGTGACCTCTGTTTATGCTTCCATCACTCTTGCTACAGAAGCTTCTCCAAAACCTGGCACCTGAGATAATACAGCTTATTCATACTGTAAATGCTGTCAATTCTGAAGAATAAAAAAAAAAATCTAAGCAAAAGAACTAGAGTTTGGCTTTTGTTAGACAGTCAATAACTCCAGGGATGGGCCGCGTGGAGCATTTATTGTTGTGTGTCTCTGCTTTTGTGTCCACTCATTACCCATAAACATATGTGTGTGTGTGTGTGTGTGTGTGTGTGTCTTCATGAATCTGTTTTATCTGCCAGCTGTCGGGACGACGGTAGCCAAGCTGAAGCCTTTTGAAGTGCGACGCGAGCTATGCCGCCTTCACTTACGTGTGAAATGCCTTACAAACACGCGCGCAGCGATGCATTGTGTTCTGCAGAGAGCGTTCACACTAAATAAATCTCACGGATTTACAATTAAAATGAGGCAGAGCCTAAAGGGCAAAGAATGCAAGCAGACAAAATCAATTTTCATCCAGTTTTTGAGAGTCCGGATTACATGACGCAGCTCCGTTTCAGCAGAGCACACATCTTAACACCACCCTGGAGTAAATCACACATCTTCTTGAGGGGAAAAAAAAGAAAAAGAAACTATTTATCAAAAAGATCTCTTAATTTTTAGAGAATACTAGTACAAATTGTGCAGTTTAATCATGACTAGTGTGACCACTATTAACAATCAAATGATGCAGCAGAATTACAGCAAAGGGGTGAAAGGGCTGGAGCTATCAGTTGTCTGTAGTTTAAACTGTAGAAGTGGAGTGGCCATGTAATCACACATTACCTGGGAAGAGTGGAGATACCTGAGGTCACTGACATTTAAATGATCAAAAGGGGTGGGGCCATCGGTAGTCATCTTGGCGTAAATTACTGAAGGGGGCGGTGCCATTGCACAGAAGAGGTAAAACCATTGGAGGCTACTGTAATTTAAATTAATGGAGAAGACATTAGAGCTCCAGCCAGAAGGGGCAGAACCATCAGACGTTGCCGGCAAGTAAACTAGCAGAAAGCAAGTATACTAAGATGTTGTTGGCAGTTAAAGAGAGCCATCAAAAGTTTCCTGTAAATACAAGGAAGAGACTGGGATAGACAGTACCAGTCGAAAGTTTGGATACACCTTCTGATTCAATGTTATTTGTTTAGTGATTTAGTAATTAAGCGACAAACAACAACAATAACAGCATTCTGTTGTTAATTTAAGACATGAAGGTCAGCTGTCCTGGAACAGTTCTTATAAGAACAGTATTGTGTCAAGTGCATTTGCAAAACACATCAAGCTCCATGATGAAACCAAAACCTACCTCGGCTGCAGAGGAGAAGTTCATTTAGAGTTACCAACCTCAGAAATCACCGATTAACAAACAGCACCGCAGATATATAGATGGATGGATGGATGGATGGATGGATGGATGGATGGATGGATGGATGGATGGATGGATGGATGGATGGATGGGTGGAAAGATGGATGGGTGGATGGATGGATGGATGGATGGAAAGATGGATGGATGGGTCGGGTGGATGGATGGATGGATGGATGGATGGATGGATGGATGGATGCGTGGAAGGATGGATGGATGGATGGATGGATGGATCGATTGATGCGTGGAAGGATGGATGGATGGATGGATGGATGGATGGATGGATGGGTGGGTGGATGGATGGATGGATGGATGGATGGGTCGGGTGGATGGATTGGATTGGGATGGATGGATGGATGGATGGATGGATGGATCGATTGATGGGTGGAAGGATGGATGGATGGATGGGTGGGTGGGTGGATGGATGGATGGGTCGGGTGGATGGATGGGTGGATGGATGGGTGGAAGGATGGATGGGTCGGGTGGATGGATGTGTGGATGGATGGGTGGAAGGATGGATGGATCGATTGATGGGTGGAAGGATGGATGGATGGATGGGTGGGTGGATGGGTGAATGGGCGGGTGGATAAATAGATAGATAGATACTTTCTTGATACCAAAGGAAATTTCCTACATCTAGTAGCAAGGATAGTAACATAACATTGAGTAAACATGTAGTATCAATTACAGATTACAGATCGTCAATCATAGAGCCGTTAAGAAGACTTTATAGAGCATACTAGACACATCTCAATATCAACTGTTCAAAATTATTATTATTGCATATTTTGGATGCCTCCAGCATTGTTTTACAATGTAGAAAGAAATCAAGACCATGGAATCAGAATGCGTGTCCATTTCTTTACCGGTGCTGTTGGTTTGACCTATAGTAAATGTGTGAAGCCATCAGAGATCACAATCACTGAAGACCTGGGGAAATTCTTTGACGTCACAATATTATAAAGAAGCATTAATCTGTCAAGTCCATGTACTTCAAAACGTTACTGTTTGTTTTGATACGGTACTAAAATATAGCGCATACAAGTGTAACAAATTAATGGAACATCTCTGTAAGGGTGGCTCAATTGTTCTGTGGGCAGGAGCTTTTTATTTCATTCAGTCCACTCATCACCTTCGATGAAATAATTTCTGTAAATCAATATAGTGTCTATTGTTTGCTTCTTCTTATTCTTTTTAACTGATCACCATTATCCTATGAGGAAGCATTTATTTCTTGAAAGGAGTCATCACTTCCAGATTGACTCCGACCCTCAGCACATATACACAGCACATGGCATGAAAGCTGACTTCATTTGATGAAAGGAAAGTAAATCACATGTTATTTCCTTCACATTGACCCTGCATTCAGGAATAGTTGAATGTGTTCAGGGTTCACAATAACGGTATTTTTGCATAACAAATGATTGTAGTTTCATAGCCATGCTAGACAAAAACAGAGCAATTACCACAAAACCATTATGATGAATTCATACTGAAATTATTGTATTGATTTTTTTTTTCCCTTTATTGATTTTTTGCTCTAGAAAGGCTTGCCCTTTAATTACTCCTAGATAATATGAAAGAGTAAACCAGTAGTAATTCACAAACATATTTATATCCAAATACACCATAACAAGTAAAAAAAGCCTCTTATTTATTAATGTGTAGCTCCATGTTTATGATCATCATCAAACTTTCCCATTCATTAACCAACAGACATTAGCATATGAATATCATATGAAGACAACAGAAATAATTGCGACATTCATTATCTTAGTGGAAGTGACGAGGGTCAGGGGCCAGACATTTAATCAACACGCATCATGTTCAGAGTGATGATGAAAATAAGCCAACATGATGAGAATGGAGATCTTAATCAAAAAATGTTTTAATAACTGAAATTATTCAGGATGCATTTTTCCATCATCTGAAAATCAACAGAAAGCAAAATGCAAATGTCTGTATCAGTATCCTACATGAAGGATATAACATTGGATGAGTGTTGTAATATAATTGAAATGATGATGCGATGATGTGCACCATCAAAACAACATGTTTTTTTTTAATGAAGTTTGAATGACCGTGACAAAATGTTATTAAGACAACATATACATCCTTAAAACAACAGATTAATACCTTTTTTCCACAACAACCTACCACATTCTCTGCAACGTTTTAAAAACCCAAAACTCTTGTCTGTGCTTAGAATTTCCAGATGTTTATCTAAATATTTATTTTTACACTAAGCTGCCGTGGCCTAAGGAGAATCTTTTTAAATTAAATCAACAGATACTACACGTTACACGGCACAGGAATACACTGGTAAAAAAAAAAAAATTAAATAACCTGACCAAATCATTATTAAAGATCACTTAATTAATTAATTTATGGTTGAATAAATAAGAGACACATGGTGTTTTAATGGCTAGCCCTGTTCACACAAACAAAAGGGGGTTTGGGGTCTCGCATCCAAGCCTACTGTATGTACGTGGTTGGTTTCCTCCAAGTACTCTGGTTTCCAAAGACTGCCATTTCCAATTTACCCATAGTGTGTGATTGGGATTAGGTGTAGAATGCTGATAGGATCAATGATCCCTACACAGGATAATCAGTATAGATATTGAATGGATGGATGGATTCCCTGCAATGGATCGCGTGCCTTAACGAGACCTTGTATATACAGTACGATTGAGCGGTATTGTAATGTGCGATGAGTAAGTGAGTGAGAGTGGTTGGAGGGATGAATGGCAATGCTAACAGTCTGACACTGGGATACACTAATAGTGCTTTTAGACACATATTAATATCCATTTAAAACACTCTGTCTGGGCAGTCTCAGTAATATCTTCATATTGCATCCTTCTATAGAGAAAAATTCCCATAATATTGTGCAATATTGTCACGAATGGATCTGCTTAATTTTTTCATTTTAGTCTTCTGACCCAAAAGTGAACTCCACCCCATCTGAAACAGAGGAGATCAGCTCTGCCCATTTTGTATACGGGCTCCCAGGCGCGTTGCAGTGTCCGAATTCTCAGTGGATGAATTATTTTTCTTGAATAATAATGAATTCTGTTATAGCCCACTGTGCATACTGCTAATGAAAGTACCAGAATGCATAGTTATTATTTTGACAAAATCCTGATGAAATTTCATTACAATGATAATGATGTTGGCTACATGTATGCAGAAAATTGTTTATATAAAAGAGCCACTTTAAAGAGCTAATTCATTGACAAACAACACATCACAGCTATCTTAGTGTAGAATGGAACGATTTATCCAGAATTCCCTGAAGCCTATGCATTTTTACTTTTTAAAGAAGCTGGCGTGGAATGATTTTGAGTATAGTATGTTGATAATAGTAAAGTGAAATTGTTCTTTTTAGTAAATACTGGAATTATTGGCTTGACAAGGGGAGCTTCTGGGTCACTATGGAATTTTCATTGAAACTTCATTGAGATTTCCTTGAAACATCAATGAAACGGGGCCCTTCATAAGACAAGAAATAGTTTTGAATTCTTGTTTCTGATTGGTCACTACAGTAGGTGTTGGGTACATTTCAATCATAGTAACTCATAGGTTTGTGTATTAATGTATTTATTCTAATCAGTTATCTTCAGTAGAATATTGTTGTGTAATGAGTAATAAACCCTTTTGGGGACATGACATTATAGTTAAACAATACAGTAGCGTCTTAAGTAAAAGTAGACTGTACTTACTATAAGAAAAAGTAGAAGTACCCAATTTACACCTAATAGTCAGCAGGTGGCGATATGCCTGCTTCAAGTGCTACATGGCACTGTAGTTACAGTATGTAATGCAATGCAGAAATGTAGTGAGGTAAAAATGTAAAAAAAAAAAATAAATAAATAAATAAATAAACGCACAGATATTTGCTGTAGGATGTGATAGCGTACAAGTAAAAAATTTAGTCTAATAATACTTCAGGTAAAGTACAGACACATGTAATATGCACTTAAATACAGTAACAAAGTAAATGTACTTTCTTACCTTCCATTTCATGACCCTGGAAGCAATTTGTTCGACCATACAGAAATACCTGGACATACACATTTAATCCGTTCCAGAGGCGAGTTAAGATGAAATTATGTATGGCGAAGCACATTTTCCCTTTGGAAATCATGTAAGTGCAGATCATCCTTTCCAGCCACCTAAAAATATTTCCATTTTCAATTATTAGGCTCCAACACAATAATCATATTTTTGCACATAAAAAAATATTTCTTTCTGTTTTCTCCTTGCTAATGTCCTTGCTAAGATTCTCGGGAGCCATGTTGCTACGTCTTCACCAAATCTTGCACAAAATGAAAAAAAAAAAACACACACACATACAAAAAATACATACTGTAAAATCATTTTGCTTGGCTTTCCACTGATGGAAATGGCTCTCAGACATACGCACAACCGTTCTGTTGAGTTCATTTGTTCATATACCAAAAATGCTTTGTATGCCGAAGCAAATTTCTTTCTAAATTTCAGTTCTTAAAGTGATCATTCGTAAGGCGGGAGTGTTCGTAAACAGATGTTCCACTTTATATCCTAGCTGGACATTAGAACTTTGAGACCAACTGAAAATGTGCTTATACAGTGTGTCGATCATACGGCTAATCAGGTTTCCATGTGGGGGTCTGTTCTGGCAAACAGTGACACAGGCAACACACACACATGCAGTTGTGTTCACAGGCATGTCAATAAGGTGATATTACATCAGCTCCAACAGCCCACAGCTGTTAGTGTGTGTGTGTGTGTGTGTGTGTGTGTGTGTGTGTGTGTGCTATGCTGTGATGTGCTGTGTGGCACTGGGCATCCTATCAGGCATGTTCAAGCCGGCCAGCAGCAACAGGGCCTGAGCGGGGCTGTTAGCGCACCTCAACAGATTCAAATAAGTACCTAGTGTATTTACCATCAACTATAAAGTTCGACACACAAATTTACACAATTTTCAACTCAAGTTGATGAGCCAAGACTTGGTGACCTTTGCTGCATTTGTCTAGCAACAAAGCTAAACAACTTTTTTTGGCTAGAGAAATTATTAGGTCAATTTAAACAGATTTACAGATTTTATGAACAGACCTACATTCAATATTCTTTGCCACTTCACATAAACGCTTCTGGTTAGATTAGCTCTGATTACAAGATAGTACTTTATTTATCTATATCTACAAAGTACAAAACTACAAACAATCACCTTCAAAATAATCCCCTTGTACAGCAATCTAGCACCCGCAGCATTCCTGCCACATCTGGAATAAGTCTTCTTTTCAAAGCCCGTCAAGCACCTTCTGTGATTCGCAATGGATCTCCGCAGTAGTGTCAAACTGGCAACCTTTGACCTTCATCCCCAGGAAGAGGGCGAAGTCTACAGCGAGTCATTGGGTGCGAAAGTGAGATCATATTGTTTCTGGTGAGAAACTCATGTTGGTGGAGAGCTCGGTGACAGAATGCACTGTCGTCATGGAACATCCAGTTTTTCTCTCATCGGATGTTCAAAACACCTTGAACGACTCATTGCAGCATTGCTGTAAACTTGCAAACATCTCTGTGGCAGACTTGTCCAGTTTCACACAGAATTTCTTTGTTCTAACTTGCTGTCCATGAAGAAATATGGTTGTGGTAACACCTGTGGTCAGAATAGCACCAGTTGCATTGCTTCCAATGTCTTTTGGCACACTGACTTATGAAGGTCGGTGCTCCCCGCGACTGTGCATGCAGCATTTTCCAAAACTGGTCTCAAAACTTTTTGATACCAACTACAGTATATATGTTGAAAGAATATGATATACTCTATGTTGAGATATGTTAAGAGTAGGTTCAATTGACTCACCATCAGTGTGTAAAGTGTGACATATTTGCACTGACAGCAATAATCTTTAATATATTGGAAGCCTTTTAGCTATTTTTTTTTATCATGCTTAAGTGTTGCCGACACCGCACACAAGTATAGGATGTGGTGAAAACAGGACCAGGGGGTAAAACATGATGTCAGAATAAAAATACATGGCTACACCGACAAAAGCACATGGAGTAAACAAAACAAAACCACTAGCTAAGCTTACATAATGCTCTGACAATGTATTATACTTGGCGTAGTTTTCTTTCTGGTTACTTTTAGCATTAATAAAGTTTGTTTTGTGTTTTTTTAGCATAACATTTTAAGCAGTACACATTATAGATTTTTTTTTTATACCTGACTTAATCATAATTCATATGACACTGAATACGATTTGATTCAAGAAATTTGTAACAAAGATTTTTTAACAAACAAAAATCTTCACTTTCTATATTGGGTGAAAAAAAAGAAGAAGACAAAAAAACACTGACGCACTCAAATACATATTCCATTAATAATTAGAAATTCATGGTAAACATCTTCAAATGTGATGATGCTTCATTTTTCACAGGAACATCGCAAGGACCATAAGTGCCTCATTAGCATCGGCCAAGTGTCGCTAGCAGATGAATGATAAGTGCTTCGTCATGCTAGCAAAGAGGCTAAATGTTTAACTGTTTTCAGAGCAGTGCACAAGCAGATCAGTGACTGTGTAAAGGGTATTCACAGCGAAAAATGCATACGCACAGAGCCAGAAAGAGAAAAGGCGTTAATCAGTCGCTGTCTCTAATTGTGAATGCAGCGGCTGTGAGGTGTTGATTTAATTAAGCTGTTTGTCAGGGCACAAAAACTACGAACTCCAAACACGGACTTGTTAAGTAGTGGGAAAACGAGGGCCATTCACCCGCACTCCAGAAGGAGACACACATGCATACAAACCTACACACACACACATGATTAGCATCAAACCAGTGCTCAATACAAAGAAAGAAATGATTAATATTTAATCAGGGCAGCAGTGGAGGAGGGCAGAGTCTTTTATGTACAGTTTAGCACCACAGGGAAACACTGCTTCCCTAATTAAGAGGCCTTGTTTTTGATTTTTTTTTATTCGTAATAGATCTTAATCAGTGCAACTCCACATAACCACTATGTCGGGTGGGATGAGGAGGAGGGAGGACTCTAATGATTTAGAAAACAAGTGCCAACAGGTCAAATTGGTTTAAATGACAGAACGTTTCTGTGGGGTTTTCCGTTGTGTGTCTGTGTATCATGTGATAGAACTACTGGTTAATAGAGCTTGGCTGAAGGTTCATGGTCATGGAGTACCACTTCCCAGAGGACAACTTCAATATCTTGGGAGACAAAATTGTGATTCGCATCTCAGCCTCAATATAGTTTCTATTTTGTCTGGTATGTTTTGGATGTGTTATAATATAGGTTGGCCCTTCCCTTGCCATCAGGATGCCATCCGCATGCCATCAGGTGACAAGTACTCCCCTGCCTGGAGATATATTTGTCATTTCAATGGTAGTTTCTTCAGGGTTGCTGGTTTGATACCCAATTGTGTTTGAGTGGTTGAGGGCTGCTCAAGGGCCCGACAGCTGCAGACTGGCAGTGCTGAGACTCTAACCAGGGACCTTCTAATCAGCAGTCCACCAAGCTATCACTGCCCATCTTGTTTTTAAATCCTCCCTACTGCAGTAACAGGGCGTTAAAATTCTTCTTACCCATAAAGCTCAGAAAAGTTCTCAAAAAGTTTGAAAAAGATTGATGATCAACTGTACAGTTGGTGTATCTGTACATTAAAGATACAGTATTTGCAAAAAAATATTTGGGTGGGACATAAGATGAGTAACAGAACACATCAAGATGGTTTTTTTTTCTTTATGTTTGTCTGTTTGTTTGTGCATGCATCACATTGAAACTACTGCACAAATTGTACTGAGATTTTCACAGGTGTATTTGGCAGAGCTTGAGGTAACATATAGGCCTTGTTTCATCAAAATCGGCCAATGGGAAAGAAGATATGCTACTTTAAAATTGAAAACGCCCTTAAAATATCTACCTTAACAAAATCATTAGTTCACCTCAAAATTCAGCTTTACAGAATAAAAAAAGAAAATAGGGAAATTATAATGATCATATTTCCCCTAATGAGCAAGCCGAGAGTGATGGTGGCAAAGAAAAACTCTCTGAGATGGCAATTGGAAGAAACCTTAACAGGATCCAGACTCACCAGAGAACCTAGCCTCATTTGGTTCACTATCAGCTCCTTTGTCTTGCAGTTCTCCAGATTTCTCATTGTTGATCAGGTCCACCACAATGGTGTCATCAGCAATCTTGATAATGGTGGTCGAGTTGGTAGTGGCCACACAGTCTTATATGTACAATGAGTACAGCAGGGGGCTTAGGACACAACCCTGGTGTGCTCCAGTGCTGAGGGTGAGGAAGGCTGAGACATGTGTGCTTATCCTTATAGCCTGTGGTCTGCAAGTTACAGTAGGAAGTTAGAGATCTCTGGACACAGATGGGCTGAGTCCCAGGTGCTCCATCTTGGTGGTGAGTGTGGAGGGAGTTATTGTATTAAATGCTGAACAGTAGTTAACACACAGTATTTTAATACAATTCCCCTTCCTAGTGTCCAAGTGAGAGAGTGATGAGTGAAGGAGGTGAGACATGGCATGATCTGTTGATCAGTTTGGATGGTAAGAAAATTGTAATGGATTCATTGTGTCAGGTAGTGAAGAGATAATGAAGTCTCTGATCAGTCATTCAAGGCACTTCATCATTACTAAAGTCAGGACTATAGTAGTCGTTGAGGGAGATAGTCGTTGAGGGCAGCAAGATTTCCCCACTCAAATTCATTTCCTCTGAGAGTTTGGTCCATTTGATGAAGTGTGAAAGCTGTTTTTGATCATCAGGTATCGAAGATGTAAATTTTTGAGGCTACATGCTGAGTAACATAACTGCTTCTACTTGATGTCATGATTCGTCATGATATTCAGAGATCAAGTTTCATGATGGTAAAAGATGTATTCTGGTCAAAGATGGAGACAGAACACCTTACTAATTAAGCAATCCAAGTTTTTCATAGGTGCTTGCACTGAGGACGTCCCAAAAGGTCTATGGCTTGTTTGGTCCTGCAACACCTCATCAGTTGCAGATATTTCTTCATGATGACATGCCATGTATTCAACAATGCTTTGTGCTTCACTTGAGTAATGATACCAAAGGAATCCATGCCAATAAACCTAAAAATTACTGTGTTGGAAAAATGCTGCTTAAAGGTGATAAAACACAATCAGACTATGGACCAGATGGTGTTCTATATGAAAAACTAAACCGTAATAATGAGCCTAGAGTTCATACTGATTCCTTTGAGATTTTTCCCTGATTTTCTGCTTACTTAGTCATAGCCAATTCCCATCTCTCTGTTAGAACACTCTTGAGACAAGAAACCTTGAGAGGAACCAGACTCAACAGGGAACCCATCCTCATACTCAACAGGGAACCCATCCATAACAGGGCTTGTGGGTATTGATCTGCGGTCATACTGTGTGTTAGGCAGCTAAAAGTTCAGTATAACAGTTGATGTATGGAGTCATTACTGGAGGCTCAGGCAGACTGTAGGAAATTCCAGTCCTGAACTAGTCACAAGTCCTGAACTAGTCACAAGACTGTAGGAAATTCCAGTCCTGAACTAGTCACAAGTCCTCAGAGAACAGCTGTTTGCATCAGCCGAGGCTAGGATCATCTTCATGGTAAAGTGGAACCATCCCCAGTCACCACATGCATACCAAACAGACCATGCGGGGTATCCGTGCGACAAGATCGCCAACTCAGAAGCGGGATACCAGGGCGAGTCAGACAGGCCCAGAGGGCAGAGGGGGTCTGAATCACTGTCAGCTCAGGAGCGACATGTGTAGCTTGACAGAGAGACAGGAAATCTCCCAAAAATCTCTCCAAATCAAAGTGCCCCAAATCTGCTCCTTTATCTAAGGCAAATCTATTTACAAAAATGCTTGGCTAAATTTTTTTTTTTTAACTGAGGCCTGAATTTATTGGAGAGCTATTCCATAACTTTGGGGCTTTGTAAGAAAAAGTTTTGCCCCATGCTATAGTTTTATAATACGTGGTACTGACAAGCAGCCTGCAACCTTTGATTGAAGTAGGCGTGGCGGATCATAAGACATTAGCAGTTCACTCAGATACTGTGGTGCGAGACCATTTAATACACAAAAAAATATATAAAGTATAAAATACTTTATACATCAAAAGCAGTATTTTAAAATTTTATTTGAAGCAAAGTGGTTTACCTGCTCTAACACACCCAGTTCAATTCATGAAGAGCTGTTAATTTGCTGATTATTTGTATTTCAGGTGTATGAAAGGCTCTTGCAGCATGGTAAAAACAAATCTGTGTATATGTAAAAGCAAAATACATGAGAAAGTATCAGAGAGAGTAGGAGTAGTAGTAGCTGTAGTATTTCTATGTGTAGCTGAATCAAATACACTGGCTGTCTCTAATATGTGTCCAATGTGTGACTCACCATCTGCTTGTTTGGCCTCTTTTACGCTTCTCTTTCACTACCCCACAGCATCTCCAAGATTTACAGCTTTTATATTGGCTGCTCTGAAAAACCAGGCTGCAAAATGGCTGTTTTGAAATCTAGGTCCAAATGGTGCACTGGCAACGTGTTTGGCCTGAGGTTAGGATCTGTAGCGAGGACGTCCCACCTGTCTCACACCTTCACTGATAATCTTCACGTTGTAGGATAAGTATCAATCAGATTTTAGGTTGAGTGATTTACAAAACATGTACTTTTAAGTGTGAAATTTGTAATCTGTTCTCATTGAATTGGAATTATGTATGAGTAATACACACACGCATTCCAAACGTGAAGCAGGCCGTCAGATCTTGTCTTTGGTGTACTGAGAAAACTATCTCGGTATCCAAGCACTAGTGAAATGCCTGGATTCTTTAGTTCTTTAGTGTTGCCGGAGATTATATACTGTAGAGTAATAAAGGTAGGTTTTACTCTCATAATTGTGTTCCTTTATTCTGTACAATTAAAAGACACAGTTTGACTTGAACACCTCTCGCACATATGTCATGCTAACTCTAACCCTAACCCTAACCCTAACAGCTTCAGCTCTTTTCTCAAGGCTTTCCGCAAGGTTTAGGAGTGTGTTTATGGGAATTTTTGATTTCCAGAAAACCCTTCATCGAGCTCAAACACTGATGTTGGACAAGAAGGCCTGTCATGCAGTCTCGATTCATCCCAAAGGTGTTCTATTAGGTTGAGATCAGGATTCTGTGCCCTCCAGTCAAGTTCTTCTGCACCAAACTCGCTCATCCATGTCTTTATGGACCTTGCTTTGTGCACTAAAACACCTCCTGTTGGGCGTCCCCAAACTGTTCCTACAAAGTTTGGAGCATGAAATGTCTTGGTCTGCTGAAGCATTAAAAGCATTAAGTGCATTTCACTGGAAGTAAGGGGTCGAGCCCAACTAGTAAAGGGTGACCATGTCGTGGAAAAACTCCCTTGAGTTGACAGTTGGAAAAAACCTTGAGAAGAAACAGAATTTACGGGGAACACATTCTCAATTGGATGATAACGGATAGCAGGGATTGATCTGCAGTCATACTGTGTGTAAGGAGGCTGGAAATTCAATATATATTGAGTAAAAATCAATAGAAAAAAGGAAAAATGAATGCTGAAGTAGAAGATCCCTCCTATATGCTCATTACAACTAAACATGTTAAATAAGATGCTTCACATGCCACGTGCTTATCTATCCTTATTGGCCCTGTAAGCTTAAAACAAACACTGTCTTATCTTTTTGCACAAGCCCCTTTTATCTCCTCAAGCACAAAGGCATTGTGACGAAAGTTGTTATTAAAAGTTTATTTTAGGTGTCTGAAAGCCAAAAAAAAAGTCTTCAGATAGATGGTACAAATGTTTTCTGCCAGAGCAAAGTCAAGCACCTCGAGCTAATTGCTGAAAGTGCAACTGAGAGAGAGTGTACAGATAGCAGATTAATGGATTTAGTCTGGGCCAAGTGGAGCGAAAGATCCATATGTTTTACAGTTTGTTTAGCAGAATGATTATAGTCTCTCTCTCTCTCTCTCTCTCCTTCTCTCTCTTTGCCATCTCTCTTTCCTTCTTGTCCAGGAGAGCAGCTGCAGGAAATGAAGCGGGTGAGGAGATAAGACTGGACGTTTATCTGATATGGTTCCTAAGCAACGGGGCACAGGCCTGCATCAATAAAAGTTAAAGAACACTAGGTGCGAGGGGCGAGCCAGTCGGAAGAGTGAGGTGGGCAAACACACCACCGTGTACATACACACTTACACAAACATCCACACTGAAGCCACGTTCTAGCGTATCATGAGCAGTTCATCGGGGTACACTGATTTGCACGGATCTGAATTTTCCAATAATATTCCGAATAATGGCCCAATCGGAATAAAAATGCATCATACAAACACCTCAGTCGAAACAGCCTGACCTGATCCTGCCCAATCAGAATGAGGTGTAAAAAAATCAGGTGGTGTAAACTGTTGATAATCCATTCCATATGCAAATATTAGCCATGTAAACATTTGATACAAGCATTTCTGTCTTATCAGAATAAATATATTCTTTATGTGCATGTTTGCTCCACGTAGGTGATGTGGCAAGTCTGGGAAGGGAAATTTTGCTTCTACTGTATTCCTGATCAGTAAACTCTGTGAGAACAACGTTTTCCCACCGGAGTTACCCTTATCCTGACTGATCAAGGAGCACTGATTGGCTCAACATTTCACATGTAGTAAAGCATCTAACCAATCCGCCACACATAACCCACATTTGAGACTGAATTCTTAAGCAAGCTTAAAGCAGGATTACGAGAAAAAGATGGAAAGCTAAACCTAACCTTCAAAACATTGATGCACTGTGTGTTTTGACACCTTTCTATAAGAACTGGCAACCCTTTTTCACCAAGTTGATCTACAGTAGCGCTTCTACTGGATTGTATTACATGACCATTGCAGACTAGGAACATCCAACAAGAAGTGGGTAAATGCCCTGACCCAGTCATCTACGCATTACAACTTGGTCAGGGTTGCCAAATGCACAATATCTTATTAAAATGACACCTGAAAGTGGGTAGGATAAGTTAGTCAGCAAGTGAACTTTTTGTCTGTGACATTGTTGTGTGGGAAGCAGAAAAAATGGGCAACATAAAGATGTAATCGACTTTGACCAGGGCCAAATTGTGACACCTAGATGACTGGATCAAGGAGCTCTTGTTAGATGTTATTGGTCTGCAGCGGTCAGGACAAACCAAAAGTGGACCAGGGATGGAAAACAGGTGAACCGGCAACACTGATGCATATGCTGGCCTGTGTAGTCTGATCATATAGAAGAGCTACTGTAGCTCAAATTGCTGAAAATCCTGATACTGGTTCCCATAAAAAGTTGTCACTCAGTGCATCACTGCTTTGGTCGCCAAAGGGGAATGAACTCAATATTATGTGAGTGGTCATAACGTTATGGCTGATCGGAGTGTAGATGTTGCGCAATTGGAAGGTAAGTGGTTATAGATGGTATACATACTGTAAATGCTGATGATGTTTCGGGCAGCACGGTGGCTTAGTGGTTAGCACTGTTGCCTTGCACCTCCAGATCCTGGGTTCGATTCCCAAGTCATGTCTGTGTGCATGGAGTTTGCATGTTCTCCCTGTTCTCCAGTTTCCTCCCACAAAGCTATCCCAAGACATATAGATTAGGCTAATGGGTGTTCCCCAAATTGCCTGTAGTGTGTGAATGTTGACCATGGTCATACAAAATGGGAATAAATGCAATGATCCTCATTGGCCTCCACGGTCCCTAATTGGATTACAGAGGTTCCAGGATGGAAGGATGTTGTTTTGTTTTATTTGCAACACTATGTTTGGGTCATTCACTCAAAGCTATCCCAATGTATTAAATCAATGAAAATCCATTTTTCTTTATTTGCTTTGTGGATCTTCTACTCAATTACTTTTATAAAAATAAAAATGAAATGGGTTTATCTATTTGGAATAAAGTTCAAACATACTTAGAACCAAAAAAAAAAACTTTTTCTTAAAGAAGACGCAGGAAGCAGGTGCCAAAGCAATGTGATAAATGTGAAAACTAAATTGTTAGGTATTTGTATTGGGGGGTGGGGGGGGGGTTGGAGGTTAAGCCATTGGTACACTCTCATACAGACAATGCCTCTGTGTTTTCCACATCAAAGAAACTGGAATATCTAACATATCCCAAACACTGTGTGTGTGTGTGTGTGTGTGTGTGTGTGTGTGTGTGTGTGTGTGTGTGTGTGTGTGTGTGTGTGTGTAAGTGTGTGTGTGCGTGCATATATGCCTGTGTCTGTGTGTGTGTGTGCATGTGTGTGTGCATATGTGTGTGTATGTGTGTGTGTGTGTGTGTGTGTGTGCATGTGTGTGTGTGTGCAGGAAAATGATATCCTCGAGGAATTTCAGTCAGGTTTCMGGCCCCRTCAYAGYACAGAAACTGCACTAGTTAAAATTGCAAATGACTTGTTTTTAGCTTCGGACCAAGGCTACATCTCAATTCTTGTCTTACTTGATCTTAGTGCTGCATTCGACACTATAGATCATGATATTCTCATAGATCGCTTACAAAATCACATTGGTATTCAGGGACAGGCGTTAAAATGGTTTAGATCCTACCTGTCTGATCGATTCCATTTTGTAGATCTGAATGGAGAACAGTCTGGTGTAATGCCAGTGAAATATGGGGTGCCACAAGGGTCAGTTTTAGGACCTCTGTTGTTCTCAATATACATGCTTCCCTTGGGTAACATCA
>QMIH01000837.1:94776-126180 GCA_003987875.1 Clarias batrachus | reverse complement strand
TTTATATAATATATAGTGTGTTTGAAAAACGGAAAAGTCTTTATGCTAACCCAGAAATATTTCCAATAGTGAAATATGTGCGTACACTGCAATAACACACAATAACCCGAAAAATATGAAGGCAATCAATAAAATACAGTTTAAAAAGTACCAAAAGAAAGTGATCCAAATAACCCAGGTCTACTCCAATGTTATAACAGATATATTGCAAGAAGAATAGTTAATATCACAACTGAGAGGATTTGAAGCCAATTCTGTGTATATGTGATTGGAGGCCGTTATAAAAGAGAAACGACATGCATGCAAGTTATTAAAAATATCTAGAGCACCAGAAGTAGTGAGGCAAGTCGGTTTCTCCAAGATGATTTTGGGAGAAAAAATTGCACCAGCTCAGTTTTGTAATAAAACTGCACAAAAAAACACAAGTAACTTAAAATATTAAGGCAGCATGACACAATACTGTAGATTTTGCAACCTGAGTTCAAAGTCATTTACATACTGTACCTTAGTGTTGTCTGAAAGCTGGTTATTAAATGATCCATAAACTCAAATTTTCATATTCAGCCAACCTGAACATAACTTTTAATTGTTAGTCAAGCGATTAAATGTCTAAACAGAGCATGATCCCTCCTGGACACGAAGACCCTGTGATCAGCTGGGATTCAAACTCATCATCACTCCAGATAATAATGTGAATGCGTTTCCGTCGCACCACTAACTGACACATTTTACAAGCATTTTTCTTCTTTCTTGTGGTGTCACACTGAACATGCGTCATTTCGTTCTCAGCTCTATCGCCATTTCCAACTAAAAAAGGCTCGTTTCAACATGAGTGGCTCCCACTACATTACGGGTTATTTTGCTGAATTAATGCATTATTACACGTTTGGGTCTTTTAATAAACAATTTTCTGTCTCGGTAACTTTAAAATTCTGAAGATCCCGAACATTATTTGTTGGCATTTTTTTACAGTGTATATTTACAGTACTTTAGGTACATGATCGTTCTGTTTTCTCCACACTTTGGTCACCTGCCAAATCCCACACACCAGCCAGCTCTCCTATATGTTTATTATACAACAGCTACCATTCGAGGAGGGCGAAAGTGAACACACGCTTGCAACAACGTATTCCAAGGGAATTTGGGGAATATATTTACATTTAAATATCTTGTATTTATAACAGCCCAAACAGTTCGCCTTATTTTTTGCATTATTTTAATCTATGATCCCTTGAAAATAAAATGAAATAAATAAATAATGCATAAAACGAAAGCCCTCTATCTGCCCTCTTCTACATACACGAGCTCACAGATGCCCATGAGACGCTACTTTCTTTTTTTTCCCCCTGATTTTCTCCCTAATTTAGTCGTGTCCAATTCCTCCCCGTCACTAGGGGGCACCACATTAAGGCTACTACTACCACTCAGCCGGGAGGGCCGAAGACTATCACGTGTTTCCTCCGAACCACGTGACGCCAGCCGACCGCATCTTTTCGAACTGCTCGCTTGCGCACCGTTGGGGGCGGAGTAACACACTCGGAGGACAGCGCTATCCGCTCCTTCCGTTGCACAAGCTCACAGACGCCCCTGATTGGCTGTAGAGTCGTGATTACTGTGGGAGGACTAAGTACCTCTCATCCCTCCCCTCTGAGAGAGCAGCTCGGCCAATCAGCTCACTCTAGACCTCCGGCTGCAAGAGATTACAGCACCACCCGGGATTCGAACTCGCGATCTCCGGATGATAGGGCGAGCGCTTTTACCACTGCGCCACTCGGAGGCGAGACGCTACTTTCATTGAGACTGGAAGAGAAGAGACAATATGCCATGCCACATTAGTTGTTCATGTTGGGATTCGGACACTGAATTTTCTGTTGCTTCATTTGAGAACCTGATGCACTGATAATGAGAAAGCCTGGTCTTTTCAACTTAGTAATTCTACAACTTCTCTGGAATCATTTGTGCTCACACATAACATAAATAAGTCATAAAATAAGTCTGTAGATAATTAAGATAAATTAAATATTATAATTAAGTAATACTGCACAGTACATGCTGCACATCCTCAAGGTTTGTCTTAATGACTTTGCGATTTAAGATTCAGTTAGTTGTTTATTGTAACTGACAGCACAGTGAAAATATATATATATATATATATATATATTTTTTTTTTTTCACATATCCCAGTAAGGACACTGGGGTCAGAGTACAGGGTCAGCCAACCGTTTGAGCCACCATTGACCGATCTGGGATTTTGGTTATTGTTTGTTTGATGTAGGCTACATTGATTTTGCACCTGTCATGTGATTTACTAAGCCCAAAAATCATGCAATATACTTTAACAAGTGATTATATTATAACATATGAAAGGCAGGTATTAAATTTGCATGAGGTCATTTAACAGCTACCCACAAAATAAATTGGTTGCCCAAGTAATAGTAACAAGAATGTTTGTTTGTTTGTTTGTTTGTTTACATAATGAAGTTATGCATTCATTATATATGGAAACGCTAAAAATTGTAGATATTCACTGCACATTCAGAATTAGAATCGAGGAGGAATATCATGAAATCGCCACAAAAGCACTAAAAACCCTGCTTCCATTTTCAACAACCTATCTTAGCTGTCTGCAGTGACAGCAACGAAAATGAAATTACTGAGCAGGCTGGACATAAGGAATACACTTCAGGTGTCACTGTCCCCCATCACTCTGAGAGGGGAACGTCTCGTTACATAGAAACAGGCTCCTGGCTCACACTAATTCTGCCATATAGTGTTATATTTATTATGCACTTTATTATGCTTTGATAGAAACCAGGTACTGAACGTAGAATATAGAAACAAAATATTTAATAATTAGCTTATTAATCGTATTTGACATAAATTCATAGCATTTGTGTGTTGGAATTTGTTTTCAAGTTGAATAAATATGTTGAAGCTGTTGTTTATATACTGTAAGTGTGAAAGACTCGGTTTTATGGTTTATGGCTATGAGAGCTGTTCATATTACAAATGTGCATAAATATTATTTGAGATAATTCAAATTGCCTTACAGAGCAAAAAAAATGTGCTTACAGTAAAAACAATATGAATTTAGAAATAAGAAATAAATTCATTTAATTTAAAAAACAAATATTGGACCCTCACAAATATGTTTACAGTAAAAACTTTATACATTTAGAAATAAAAGAAATAAGAAACAAATTGATAAGATTTTTAAATTGCATTACAATTTTAGGTCTATACATACGAAAGGCACTTTTGTATTTCAATTTTGGAAATGTTAAAATGGGTATGTTTATTCAAAAGTATTAATGAGAAGTTCTTTGTCTTCATTTGAATTTTCTTTTTTAAAAAATACAATTTTTAAATGTAAAAATAAAAATTTGAAATGAATAAATGTTTCTCAAAAACTAAAAAAAAAATCATAAATTTTTTACTACAATAAATTAAGTTTGTAAATGTACTTAATTCTGTATAATGAGATTAACATACACATACCAATGTTTATCATTATTTCAACTATTTTATTACACAGTTTACTTGAATATAAGTTATGCCTTTAATTGAAATATGGTAATACATGAATCTTTTTTTTTTCAGCATCAGGGGGAAAAAAACAAGGAATTTTTGGTATTTTTACTCTCAAAGGAATTTCATATTTTTTGCATCACCCATCATATCCAGCTTCCTCCCTCCCTCTGCATGTGTCTTACTGAACGTGACTGTCTCTGATGAGAGAGAGAGAGAGAGAGAGAGAGAGAGAGAGAGAGAGAGAGAGATCCTGTTTGTTATATTTTTACACTCAACATAATCAGTGCATCACACATGTACATTTATGTGCTTGAAAACAAAATTCACACACACACACACACCCACACACACACACACACACACACACACACACACACACACACACACTCAAACACATTATCCCTGTGGATGCATTGCACCTGGGTCCTGATGTTGTAATAGAGGCCAAAGTCCCTTACAGCTTACCCTCACACACACATACAGTACAGAGGGAGTGCAAATATCTTAAACAAACTCTAATATCTAATATTTATCAGGAGATTAAACAAACAAAATGTAGATGTCATCAATCCATTTTTTATCGCTTAATCATTTTTAGAAAGAAGTTGTTTACTGAAATCAGACAATTCCTAGAAATATCAATTCTTAGAAATTTTCCATCTTTTACTATAAAAAAAGTCTTTCTAGATCCAGAGAAAACCATTTTTTGTATTTTTTTTAACCAAGAAAAATACATTGCAACTGCAGCACTAAGCCTTCGGGAGTTTAAAGGTCCTGTTCAAAACCCCGGTCAGAGGATTTCAGCTCAAGCTCAGTCACGAGTACAGACGCTGAACCACTGAGCTTCCACTCAGTTTGCTGAACTGCGGCGACAGACATTGTTACAGGTTTAATATTTGGGATTTACTGTATGTGTACAAAAATGATTGAATGACTAATAACGCATGCAGGCGACCACAGAGCACGGATGAGCAGTTCTTCACATCTGCCCTTTGCATTCTGTGACACACCTGAGACCCAGACCTGACTCTCATCTCAGCAGCAAAGTTCACTCCATTGTGCTTTATTTTCTTCTTATTGCATTTTTTAAACTGTAATAGATAGTGATATTTATATTGACCCGAGTCACCATGTGGAGATGATATAGCCTGGGGGACCGAGTACACATGCAGGCAGGTTTAGAATTATTGGCACCGTTCTAAGGGCAGAAACGTATATATATTACGTAATAAATAACACATTAATATTTCAACATGAATCATATGGTGGCACGGCATACTGTAGTTCTCCTTCTGTATATTTCTTTTTCTCTACATTTAACTTTATAATGGAATTATTTCCTCATCCGAAAATGATTCACTCTCTTACCCCGATTTAGAAAACATATTTCTAAATGTTATAAAGTGTAAGCACTGGAGATTCCTTCCACAACTGTTTATAAACATGACAACATGGATAGTCTGTAATACAAAGAACTGTGTTAGCTGTAGAAGTAAGAACACCCCCTCAAGGGGGCGCCAATGATCACAGGAGGGTGAGAGCAAGCTTTTGTCCGCTCTCAGGCCGATGTTGTTGGAATTAAATCTGCATATGTTAAGATCATAATCACACACCTACTGTATAATAAAAGTTTTTTGGGGGGAGAGGAGTCATGTCATGGTGTCTTAGTGGTTAGCACTGAGGCCTTGCACCTCCAGGGTTGAAAGTCTGATCCCTTCCTCGTCTCTATATGCATGGAGTTTGCATGTTCTCACCCCTGCTTGGTGGGTTTCCTCCGGGTACTCCGGTTTCCTCCAACAGTCTAAAGACATGCAGATTAGGTTACCAGACATTCCCAAAGGGTGTACCCCTTCTTGCGCCTTAAGTCTTCTGGGAACGTCTCCATGTGCATGGGCCCCTGTACACAGGATAAGCAGTACATCAGTTTTTCAATCAAGTCAAATGGATGGATAGACAGTTTGTCCATTTTTATATGAGGGCTGTACTGAAACTGATGTACTGTTACAGTAGGTAGTTCAAATTAGAGTAACTCTTCCTCTATATAAAGGTACTACACAACATCGTCTCCATCACAGTCCATGTATTTGCACCATGGTCAAACCCAACTCTCAGATCCTGTTTGAATATCTCCTTTGTCACAGTTGATGGTCTCCCACAGCATGCTTTGTGTTCAGTTCGGGTTTCCTCTTCTTGAAACGTCTTCATCCATCTGTGCACACTACTCTTGGCAGTGGTGCCATCTCCATAGGCATAGTGTGACACAGTGAGAGACCTGTTCAACTGCGGCAAAAGCTTGGATTTTTGTAATATTCTGTTATCATTCATTTTTACAATTTATTTTGTAACACAATACAGCCATCCATGTGTGCAAATGCACCTTAATTAACAGTATAATTCATTTAAAAAGAATAAACACATTAAACTTTGTTTCTCTAAGGCAGTTTAAACCCAATGGAAAACAGATTAAAAATAATAATAATAATAAAAAGTCAGCAGTTGTCTTCACACTCCGTATGCTTAATCTTCAGCCTTCAATGAACGCATATTTATGGTGCCTGTAATGTGGACTTTAGACTGGATTTAAATCTTCAAGATAATTAAATCTTAAATGATCCTTAAAATGTTCTTTTAAAAAGATTTTTGCACCCCAAAAAAAGCTTTAAAACCATTCTAAAGAATCAGCACCAGGCGCCTACAACTGATGGCTCATTTCGGTAATGATTCACAAATTCGTCTGGTGTGTCCAATAAGAAAATCAATTCATGGCACTGAGCTACAGCTTGCACATCTCAGAGCTGGTCAATTTTTATTTTTTAAAAATAATAAGAATAATTCTTGGCTCAATCCTGACCCCTGGTGGTTGAACGTGCCTGCAAGCGACGGTGAGGTTATGGAAGGCCATGTGTGTCAAAAAAAAAAAAAACAGTGATGGGGGGGGGAACTACAATTATAAGAGGAAAGGTCTATGGGACAGGCACTTTTATTATTTTTTGATGTCCTCAATGGATGAATTATTTGCAGATAACATGAAGTACACCTCAGCATGTAAATCATATATTACATGATAAATGGTAAATTGTTTTAAAATATATATTTACTGGACAGTGATGAGTCTGGAGTCTGTTACCAGAATTCAGCACCATTATCTTAGACCCTGGAGCCTCCTACTGGTCTGGGGCCCCAAGCAGTTGCCTGCCTCTGGGCTAGGAACACCCTTACCCTCCCAATACACACCCAATACTCAATCCAATACCAATACAATGCATACTGATGACACATCTGTTCATGAAAATTGGGGAGATATTCAGTTATTAATTTGTACATATTTGCTTGTTAACTGTCATTGCAGGCAACATGTTGTAGCTACTGTAGAAGGTATTATATTTGGGCATAAATGTAGATAATGTATCAAAATCTCACTTAATTAAGTGGAAGTATGCAACAAAAAAATGTGAAAAGAAAAAATGTTGCTACATTTGAATGTATTAAGTATTTAAAACTACATACAGTAAATGGTTTTAACTGACTAGGTCACAGGAGAATTTTTTTTTTAATATATATTGTTTATATATGTTATCATATGTTTTTATAGTGATGAATGCATGCTACAGTATTTACTGAAATGTGAATGACATGCAAATAATATGCATTCAAGTAAAGAATAAAATAAGGTCAGTGGTTGAACGAGAGTTGAGATCATCAATTATTTATAAGTAATGGGCACTTTTGGGTCGAAGTGAAAAAATGTAAGATGTAAAAATAGTCGTCCTTGTCACCCCCAGCCCCCCCATGGAAATGTATTTAAATAAGACCGTCAGCATTCAAATTAAATACAAATTAAATTACAAAGTGCAATGGACCAGGTATTTTCCATCTTCATTCAAAAGTAAGCATGCGTGCAATGCCATTATATTTTATTACATACTGTATTAATAAAAACACAACATATGAATTATCTTTCTATCCAATTAAGCAGGTAATATATACTGTGAATTATAAGTGTAAGCATTGGTCTCAGTAGTTTACAATTTCAGTTGTTATACTTTATTACATGCTCAGACAAACTTGAACATTAAAATATCTACCCATATCAGTCTATCGTTATTTGAATAACTTTCTTAGGCTAAGTGCACCATACATCTACAACATAAAATCCCATGGTCATTTTTTGATGCGTGCAGCAATTAAATTGTTGTTGTTTGACAGCTCTGGCCTTCCATATGAAACACAGTTCTAACGCCTTTATCACCTGTCAGATAATCAGTCTAGTGTTGCCAGAGTGGGCCTTTTTAAACTTATTGGATGATTTGTATCTTGCTTTAGTAGGAGTTTTAGTAACGTTTATAAATTATACTGTGTACTCAGTTATTTAACAATTTGTGCTGTAAATTTTAAGAAATAGGTCCCAAAGGGTTTACATGCAAGAAATTATTATTAGCAATGTGTATCGTTATGAATTTTACTGGAAGATTATCCATCCCCTGTTTCGAAGCACTTGTTTTGAATACTTACGGGAAATGCAATGGTGCAATTTTCTACTAATTTGCTAATAAAATGCATTGCATTCCACAAATTTTCACTGGGGAAGAAGAAACCAGAGAAGGTGATTTCTGAGCCAGGTCTGGAGAGAGGCCCGGGGGGGTTTAGTGGTCCATTGACATGCATGATAATACAGTCTGAAATGTATCTGTTTGATTAAATTAGAATATTTCATGAATATTTCATGGATTGCAATGCAAGCTTATAGTCTCGCAATTTCCAGGGCATTAAATCCTATCCAGAAAGGGAAGGTGTTAGTACAGGTTTTCATTCCAATTAAACAGAACACTGCTTTGTTGGACTGAAAACTTGCCCTATTTTCTTATTCTTTTTTGTTATTTACAGTTTTTTTACAATCGCTATGACAGTTTTTTCAATACATTTAACAAGTTTCCTAAACTCTTAACACAGTTAGCACAACATCCGTCTTTGTAGGCTATACAATTAACACATTTCTTGTTGCTTTAATATAAAATGCATACAGTTAACACCAATTTAAAATGCTTGAACTTTTTTTTTTTTACACACAAGCTCAACCAAGACCAAAACAATGTCATTTTACAGTCAAATTTACAAATGCTTTCACACTGTATATCAGAATAGATAACATCATGTTCTAAACATAACTTATATACTGTAGACTAAAGTCAAAGTGAACAGCTGTTCATATTGTGAATTGAAACACAAATATATTCCCCGTATTTTATTCCATTGCCAATGAGAAACAGCTTATTGCAGTTATGCAAATATATAAATCACAGCTGATTCCCATCTAGGAACCACACTAAGGTGTTGAATACATATAATGAATATATATATTTTTTTGTGCACCAATGGAAGTCCAGCGGTTAGGATGTTGGACTACTGAACAGAAAGGTGAGAGTTCTGGGTCCTTAACCCTCAACTGTTCAGTTGTATAAATGCAAGTTGCTCTTGATAAGGGCTTCTACTGGTGCTGCACAATTATTCACTCTCTCATCGGCTATACCGCTCATTGACTATATGTCCTGAATACAGGATCCCAGGAGACTTTGGCCACAAGGTGGGGTACACACTGGATGGGATGCCAATCCATCGCAGGGCACACACACATATTCACACACTATGGGCAATTCAGGAATGCCAATCAGCCTAATCTGCATGTCTTTGGACTGTGTGAGGAAACTGGCGTACCTGGAGGAAACCCACCAAGCACAGGGGGAACATGCAAACTCCACATACACAGACCCCATGGTGTGAATCGAACCCGGACCCCCGGGGTACAAAGCGTCAGCGATAACCATTCACTAAACATTATTTGCTATTGGCGTAGATGATGACACAATGGTACATTTAATATTTATATGTCGCAGTTTTATTTCAGTTTCATCTTTATCAAATCGTTACAGCCCCTAGTTCCTAAACAAAAGCCAGAAATGAGAATGGTTTTCTTGTTGCTGCGTCCAATCTGGCAACCCTCTCCTTCGTCGCGCGCTCTCTCTCATTCCGGAGCCCTCCGCGCTGTCTCCGGCCGCGCGCGCGCGCTCCAACCGACTGCTTTGTTTTCGCGTCAAAATGTAAAACAGGTAAGACTTCTAATTATTTACGTATTAAAAGTTTTATTGTACTTTATTCCTCCTTAAATTTGTTATTTAATATAAACTGATTACAGTGTAGAGCGGGAAAATAAAAAAACAATAAGTTTTGAATGTAAATTTGGAAGGAGGGGGGAAGTTGCTGTTCAGTTTGTGTTCACGTTCAGACTTTAAACGTTAATTAACTATAATACAGCTTAATTAGCATTTATATAAAACTTCATATATCACATAGCTAAGATACAGTACATTGCAACATTAACTGTAGAACTAAACAGGAAGTTTCTGGCCTAAAGATTATGGCTTTTATCCGAGATTAAGGTTGTGTCCTAAATCACGTCCTAACATAGTGAATAGTGTGTCACAAAAAAGGGCACTACTGTACTTTAGGCCTAACAATGTTATTACTGTATATTACATTCCTTATGCAAACATTATACAGTCTCAGCATTGCACTTCCTACAAAACGTTTAATAAACAAAGAGACCTAAACCTTTGTTTGCTAAATCAAAATAAAAAAAAGTTAACTGCAGTGAGGATTAAATATAATAATGCATGTTATTAATAAGTTAGAAATCATGCAGTGCATTTTAAAGTTGCACGAAATGTTTGAATCAGAGGTCAGGTTTTACCTTTCTGTTTCCTGACATTTTAAATTCTTCAGGACAAGGGATTTTTCTTGCCAACATGACAAGTATTTATTTTCCTAAATATAAAACAAGACATTGGTATTATTTTTTATAATATTATTTATAATTATAATCATTTTAAATATTATAACTTGATCTGCTCTTATAACAAATTGGAAAGTTATTCAATCAAAAAACGTAATTTAATAAAAAAAATGACCTGATTAATTTTTTTATTGTGTGTCTATAATTTTATGTATACTTTATATTTCAAATGCTTAGTAGATTTAAAAGAAAAATATATCTGATGGTTATCAATATCAGGTGATATTGAAAAGTTTTGGTATATTTTTTGTGGAAAAGTACTGTAAAAGTTGTATTTTGTCATCTCTTGCGAAAATGTAAGAGATAACAGGAGTAAAATTCTTTCACAAACACTTAACAACATTACGTCTAACTCCTGCATAAACTGATGTGGCATTTTTAATAAATTTGATTTGCTTGAAATGTTGTGAGTTTTTTTGTGATAGTAACAATAACTTCGCTGAGTGTTGAGCTGCATCACACCGCACCCATCTGTGATTTCCCATGATAGTGCTGGGACATTGAGAACTGCTGAACAAAAAGAATGGTGTAGAAAATTGTATTTCATACATATTCTTAAATTTTGTTGCTGCAGAATATCTTTGACTTGATCTAATAATAGTGGCTGAGTGACCTAAATAACCTATATGTTCCCCATATCAACTGTATGTCACATTGTATCATAACTAAAAGGAGAAAAGAATCCTTTTTGTGGGATGATACCGGGAATTTCTGAGAAACCCCAGTGAACACTGCTTCTGGCTTCTTAATCTGTCAACCATGAATGCTGTAAGAAATTGGGTTGAAAAGATCCGATTAAAGATTTAGAGCAACCAAAAACGGAATCTCAGAGAATAATGGGCATTAGAGAAATGTTTCTGATAGGCTACAAAACCATGATGGACACAAATGAATAGCACAGACAGATAGACAGACAGACAGACAGACAGACAGATAGATAGATAGATAGATAGATAGATAGATAGATAGATAGATAGATAGATAGGTGGTACTGTGCAACTTCTTATGTTCCAAATCATTTGTCGTTATGAAACAAAAAAGATGAAGAATTAATTATTACTTGTATCCAGATGCGTCAATTGAAAAAGTGTACAATATTAATAAATTAATATTTGAATTTAGTTATTAACATAGGAAAAATGAAACATATTAATTATGCTTAAAAACTGATGATCAAACCCTCAGCAAAGCAAAATTGAGGAGATATTTTTGCACATACTGTAAAGACTGTAGGTTTGTATTTATAATATAATAACTAATGTGAATGGTGTGAGGCTGGAATATATTTCACTTCCTCTGATCTTATAAGACTAAGAGTAAAATGCTTTAAAAAAAAATGTACACACATACTGTAATATGCACTAAATATTAAACACATTCAGAAGAATAATAGCCAAAAGAACAAAGAAAGAATGACACAGTGACACACTGTTCAAGTCTGTACACACACCCAAGTTAATATGGGAGAAGTTAATGATCTACTTATGCCTGGGTAAAGGTTTGATAGGTGTGGTCCTAGTAAATACATAATACCCACCCACACACACAGTACTGTATAATGATGTTGCTGTCTTCTAAATTTAGGACTAATTGGATTTATGTGTGTGCATGGTCCTAGTACTGTATATCTTTTGAGATGTAGTGAATATTATACTGTATACTGTATGCTGTGAAATTGACTGGGTGTATACTTAAATGTTATCTTTCTTTTATTTTTAGACCTAATCACTAAGTACAAGTCAAACTGAATTACAACAGAATAGAGGACACCGTTATCAGAGAACTCCCTAAAATAAAATAATCCCTTGCTATACGAATGCACTTATCTCAGCGTTTCACTAGTGCTTGGATGCCATGAAGGCCGAAACATGTGGAAATTGCTTGGAATGAGGTCAGGACTATAAGGGGATGTGACAATAACTCCCATTGCTGAATGATTGTGTGTACAATTCTGTGTACAGGCCTTCTTTAAAACGTTTGCAGCTTTCAAATGTATTACTGCAGTTAAGAATCTCATCACCATACTTTGCAAATGCCAATCAGTTTTATGTCTTCATCACAAGTCCCAGTTTGACTTGAATACCTCCCAGATGTCTTACTGTATAGACAGCCTTAGTCATTCTTTTCTTTTGAGGTTTTCCTATGTTTGAAGGTATTTTTGCACACTGAAGAATGCACTCAAGAAATCCCACAGTTGTGCCTGTTGCACAAAGGGCTTTTTTCATTAAAGGTTTGAGTGCAGACTTTTATCTTTAAACTTTTTGCACTTAAAGGACAACTCTGTCATTTCACTACTGTTCCAGGTGCTTCTTCGAGGAATTGAGTTCCAGTGTAGCAAAACCATATAGGTCAACCTTAATAATGCAGACAGGAGAAAATCAGTATATTGAATTCTAAATCTGAACAAATAAATGGTTAAAGTTGTTTTTCTTTTGTAAGTCCTTTTAAAGTTTTGACAACAGTTTATACACTATCGAACACTTTAGCATACTTTTTACCGCAAATTTTTAAAAACCTTTGTTCCCTCAGATGAACGCCATACAAGTAAGTTAACACCTTGGATCGTGCCTCTTGCTTCTGACACATCGCGATGGAGACGGTGGTGATTGTGGCCATCGGAGTGTTGGCTACCATTTTCCTGGCATCGTTTGTGGCGCTGGTAGTCGTGTGTCGCCACCGTTATTGCCATCGCCCCAACCTCCTGCATCACTTCGAGTCCAAGTAAAACGTTCCCCTACAAATAAGTTTTACCTCTAATATTCCAGAGAAATTAGTTACCTGAGTATCTCTTGCCACAGCTATCAAAGTTTCACTATTTCATTCAACATTCGAGATTTTACTATGCTATATTTTGCTCTCGTCAGGCTAAAGTACAAGGTCGTTAAAGCTGTTGTGTCACTTCCCATCTCAGACCCACAGTGGATCTGATTGGAGCGATGGAGACTCAGAGCGAGCCATCCGAGTTGGAGCTGGACGACGTGGTCATCACCAACCCGCATATCGAAGCCATCCTGGAGAACGAGGAGTGGATCGAAGATGCCTCGTATGGCCTCTTCACCATGTCCTTCTCTGTAGTCATAATGATAATTATACACAAGATCAGCATAATATCACACTTATCAGCCGTCTACTCATCATACCTTTGATTGTCTCTGTCTGTCTTTCTCTATCCCCAGCGGTCTAGTGTCTCATTGTATCTCCATCCTGAAGGTAATTTATGTGCTCCTCGGTGTCTGAAGTCTGCAGTAATCACATGTAGTTATCATACTTTAGAGCTGCTCTTTGCTGATTGGTTCATTGAAATATTGATTGCCTTTATACAGATATGCCACACACTGACAGAGAAACTTGTTGCCATGACGATGGGCTCTGGAGCAAAGGTAAAAGCCCCTGCCAGCCTTAGTGACATCATCAGCGTGGCCAAACGCATCAGCCCCAGGTACATACGGAAATGGATAACAAACAAATCACCTCCAATTATATTCAGATGTACTGGGTAATTGAATCATTTTCAGTTAATTTTTCTTTACAACATAGATAAGAATTATTTTGACGTTATACCCCCCCCCCCCTCCCCCCAAGTTGCAGTCAATCATCCATGAAACGTTTGTTAGCTATGAACTAATGGTGCCAACAATGGTGCTAGCCGGTCTCATCCAGTAATGCATGGCCATATCTTCATATGTTTAACCTCAAATAAACTTCGTGTTTAAATAAACACTTTAGTAACATCAGTTGTAAATTCTGCCATCAGACATTTTTGAGGAGGAATCTTGCGGGTGCAACGATGTTAATGTGGCCACACCAGTGAAATTCTAGTTGGGAAAAAAATATATACCAGATGTAAACTGCCTGGCCAAAAATAAGTCGCCATTTCAGAAAAGTTGGATTAATGGGCTCCATCAAGCAAAGAAAAGAAATTAGTCCTTATTAAAAGTCATTATCAAAAGGTTAGGGAGTTTTTAATTCAACTTGTGTGACTGGAAAGAAATCACAAATGGAGATCACTTAAACACTTTGAAAGTTGTGTAGTGTAAAATCAACAGTAAAAAAAAAATTGCTACTGTACTGTATGTTCAGTAGTGAAAGTAAGAGCATTTTTATACATATAACATGCAATAAGAATTCATAGGATTGGGAACAGACAGCTGTGTATACATAAGAAAACCATTTGTTGGTGAGACAAATCTTTGATGTAGATTGGACTTTGGAGCAGTGGAAAAAAGGTACTGTAATAAAATATATATTTTTTAAAGGAATGTACTGAATGACCAGGGTGTCATTTCTATGGAGTTTTGCTTCCCTGATGGTATGGCCATATTCAAGGACTCAGATTGTGAAAGGAAAATGCATCATGTAAACACCTCAACCTTTGATAATCTGTTCAGTAGATGATAAATATTGATACTTTACTTTCACCTGCTGAGTCTCTGGCTGAGGAGGGGGCACTGATTGACTCCCTAGTTAAGCATTTAACCAATCATTCTTAACTTACTGTAACTTAGAAGGCTTAAAGCTAGAAAACGTTTATTCTGTTAATGATCATGAGGTGGTTACGGTAGTTATTGTTACGATGTTACAGGTATTTATGCTTGTTTACTTACTTGTAGTGTGAACTAAAGAGGACTATACTGTATACTGTAAGTGGGAGCCCGTTTTTACACTGTGGAGAATACAATACCTTAATATTCCTGATTTCACAGGGTAGACGATGTGGTTCGGTCGATGTATCCTCCACTGGACCCGATCCTCCTCGATGCCAGGTAACTGTATTTCTTTTATTTTAGCTTTTAAGTCATCTTACAGGTATCAAGCTCACTTAAGAAATAATTAAATGAAATAAGCCATTTAACATGAATAATTAGAATAATAGTGTAGGTGATTTAACTTCTCCCATGTTATCTTCCCCCATCTCTGATTATGTTCTGGCCAGTGTTTACAACTTGGAAAAAAAAAAAAAAAAGGTGTACTGGATTTTCTAGTCTTCTTGATTGTCCAGGTAAATAGAAAGCAATTTGGGTTTATTAAAGCGAAAAAATCCATTATTGTATGTTCAACTTTAGTAACAAAAAAACATTAGGCAAGTATTTACTTAACATCTGCTCACTATATTTATTAAGGATGCACCAAATGTCAACTGTCAGTAAATAAGGGTAAAAAGAGTTATTACAGAGTTTTCAGAGATTTTTTTAAAGGGAAAAAAGAATAATTTACTGTATGTTTTTAGATAGATTTTTACTCCCTTTCCTGGTTTTACATATTACCTCCCTTGGGGATTGGTAGGCTTGAAAATGGTTTTGGGGAGTTAAACTCATTAAGGTGTCCATGATGTACTATTCACAGCAGTGGACGGTGATTAATAAGTGAAGAAGTACTAGGATCATTAGGACGATCATTCGCAGTGTAAGCGGGGTAAAACAAGGAGCATTTGCATATTCACCATGCTTCCTGCTCTCACAGTATTTTTCTTTATATCCTTCCAGGGCTACCGCATTGTTGCTGTCGGTCAGTCACTTAGTGCTGGTGACACGGAACGCCTGTCACATGTCTGGCAGCCTGGACTGGATCGACCAATCACTGCACGCAGCTGAGGATCACATGGTAGTGCTCAGAGAGGCAGCCTTGGCATCAGAACCTGAGCGACGACTACCGGAAAGAGAGCAGTCCATCTGAGTCATACATACACACAAAGACCCTAACACTTACAGCAAGGAGGGGACTGTGAAATACAATCAACACACACACACACACACACACAATAGCCTTTCTTGCACAAACATCTTAATCTACTTTTTTAAAATCTGTTACGTTGCTTACAGCGATAGTTACAATCACTTTCTACTTTTCCACTGAGTGTTAATGAGTTAAAACAATCCAGTGCACTTAAACCTTTCTTCCCCACCTCTTTTTATAGCATGGTACCATAGTTTAAACCTTCTAAAATGTACTTGTATTGTATTTTGATCTGTTATTCTGATTGTTTATGATGGCACAAAACCAATCACAATTCATGTCCCTGTCTCCTTAGCTAAATGTATGTATATAGTGAACAGGAAACCTATAGATTTAATATGCACAGTATAAACAAGGGATTAGTTATGTAGCTGTGTTGTGTAACATGGGCCTTATGTTAAAAATAAAGTGCTAAAGTGTATCATTATATTGGTAGACAGTAGAGCAGAATTTAAAAAAATAATAATGTTAAAATGCAGAAACACTACCAGTTCAAACACTTTATTTGGGTGGTGTGTAATCCACCAACACATGATATTTAAATCCTCTATAATGCCCAAACCTCAGCACATTTCTTACACACCCACCCAGCTTAAACATTAACAAAAAGTCTCAACCTCTGCCAGCCTGACATTGAGCACATGCTATTGTTACTAGTGTTGATGATAAAGTGGCCATGCATGGTTTTAAGCTTTTTGTATCCCATTGTAGAGAAGGCATGAAACAACGTCTTTTCTAACTGTTCTTCTTTTAATTTTATAGCGCATAATTTCTGGAAAAGCAGTAAACATCTTTTGATGAAGCATCCTGCAATTCTCAAAGTCAGGTCCAATTATCAAAGTCCGTAGTACCTACAGTAGTAGCAGCCACAACTCCAGCATGTTGATCGTTTGGAAATCATGATTTCCATACAGTACCATCTGTTTGTTACAGATGGTTGGGGTGTGTGGGTGTGTCTCTGCTTCTTCCTCATCTGAAAACTGTCAGTCGATCTTAGCTTAATTAACAAAATGGGCAAAAAAAAAAAAGAACTGAAAAATTCTACACTGCTGAAAGCAAACTCTAAACCCTTGCTGTCTGTGTTTGAGACACTAGTGGATTTCTCTATATTTGTCGATGCTGTTGGCCATAGTGAGTTTTAGTCAAGCTTTCCTGTTTCAAAACAAAAATTAACTTTGTCTGGAATCTGTTGCAGTTGTAATGTACAGTGATACCTCATGAATGACATACATTGTGAATTTAATCCGTTCTAGAGGCGAGTTCTTAAGGATAAAATTCGTATTGTGAAACACATTTTCCTATAGGATATAATGTAAATGCAGATAATCTGTTCCAGCCACCCAAAATATTACCAATATTACTCATTTCCAACACTATAATATTTACTATAAACATAATTTGGCATATAAAAACAAACAAAGATAAATTTAAAAAAAAAGACGTAAATAAAGTAAAAAACCTACACAAAAATTTTTTAACATGCAACCTAGCCAGCGTTCAGTTCGTTCGCTCATACTGTATGCCGAAAATGCTTCGTATGCTGATGTATTTTATTTTTTAAGGCAAAAATTCATGAGGCGGGGCATCTATATGCTGAGGTACAGTGTGTGATGACAACAAACAAGAATTATGGCTTTTCCCTGTCCTGAGAAAATCATAAAACATAAAACTCAGTAGAAACAGAAGTCTAAGGGCATCATGTTTAAGCAAATCAATCGCTCATCTCCGTTTCATTCGGCCTTTAATACAGTTGTCATTTAGAATTCATACGTATATTTGTGTATTTTTCACATTTTCGCATGGAGTTTAGCCCCTGACAAAAAAACCTATTAGTTGAATATGACTGAGTATTCCTTTAACCCCAGCAGACATACAGTATAGCATTAGCACCACATCTATTACACACTAACGGCACTATTAAACTGCACTTGATTACACTCTATAGGTCACATACTGTATACACATGGAGACTTTGATTTTATTGTGTCACACAGCATGCGTCTGTATTTTGCCATTTCAGAGTTACCTTTTTAAATGTGTACTTCCTAGTAGGATAGAATACATACAGTATATTAGTCTTTACTTTTTCATGATTTTTTTGTTGTTTTTTTGTACAGTACTGTACAAGTCTTGAGCCATGCCTTATTTCTTTTCCTTTGCTTCTAAAGAGACAGACTTTTTTGTATTTTTTAATAGGAATAGTTCTACAGGCTTCCTGAAGGACATTTCTGGCTCCGATTCTCAGTCCACTCCCTGTACCCGACCCGTTTCAGAGGAATGTTTTTTGCTTTTGTTTTTTAAACTGCACAGTGACCGACAGTATGAATCAGGCCTGTGATTAGTATGCTGGTGATGCTGAATGGTGAGAGGTTGGAAAAGTTGAGAGAGGAAATGTGGTTGCTGTCTCCGATTTCTTTAATTTAATCTACATAATTTAATTGAATTTAATATGAAGCAAAGAATAGCTCAGGACTTTTATACCGTACTGTATAACCACTGTCTTTTAGTTAGTTGCTGTTTCTCTACAGCCTTTCACTTTTTTTTTTTTCAATTTACTGTTTTCTTCCACATCTAATCCAGAATGTACAGTTAAATTAAAGTTTCATAGAGGAAAAAAAATAAATTTCGTTCCAGTTTATTTGTGTTGTTACAGCTGATAAAAACCAGATTTATAATTTCAGGTCAGTAAAACAACTTTTCCAACATGCCTGAAAAAAGGGTTAGTGATAGAGATGAGATACTGTAATATGGTAAAATGAAGTAAGGGAATAACAAAGAAAGAAAAGTGAAAAGCTTTGGCTGGTAAGGGAGAGCAAATTGAAAACTGATGATCGAGTAAGGCAGGCAAGTCCTCTTTAGACGTCTGAACTTTTGGCTAAAATCAATGGATGAATTTCTGTAAGGCACTAAAGTGACCACACTCAAGATACAAACACACACACACACACACACACACACAATTACACAGTAATTAGCTTTTAAACTGTACATGGAAAAGGGGGGAGACATTACAAGAAAATAGGACTATTTCATAAACATGGACTACAAAAACGTCTTCCTTTTAACAACATAGAAATCTAAACTGCTTCAGTAGTTCTGCTTCAGGGTCAGTAGTCTTTTAAACACAGCTTCAGTACAGGCCTTTGCTCTTTTTCAGGTTTAACTGCTGCAGCTCTGGCAAGGAGTTGTAGTCTTTCCTTTTCATTCCTAAAACCACCTGCAAACAAAGACAGTCTGCTTTGTCTCAGAAACCCTAATGCTGCATCACATTTACATTTAGGCATTTGGCAGACGCTCTTATCCAGAGCGACTTACAAAAAGTGCTTTAAAGTTTACATCACTGGATAGATACTTACACTGGGTTAACTAGGTCAATAACTAAGTGCCATTAGTCCAACACAACTGGGAAGAGGTTTTTTTTTTTTTTGGTGTGCATTCACACCACATGGGAGTAACCATGATTATTAACTTTCATATTCCAAAATAATCCTCATGTCCATGTCTAAGGCTATGTCCACATGTAGCCGGGTATTTTTAAAAATGGAGATTTAAAAAAATCTCTACGGTTTTCGCCTTTTGTCCACACGCAATCGGCGTTTTGGTCGTTGAAAACTCCGCCCAAAGTCAAGATTTTACAAAACTCCGTTTTTGAGTGGTGGTGTGTGGAGGGGAAACAAAAATTTCGGTTTGTTGTTACGTCACCTTGTGCGGATGATGTAATTGTCTGTGTTCTCGTCTCCTTGATTTGATGTCAGCTTTGTTTATGAAAACTTGTTGACTGTGTTAACGTTGTGTCCTGGACTTTTTACATGCGTGTACAGTACACACGCGCAGTTACTCACACATTACGTTAATGAACATAGGTGCCTGAATGTACTACTAAGCTCACTGCTGCTACATACTGTACAAAACTCAGCGACGGCGGTTTCGGACGAGACCCTGTCGGATTTCTACAAAGGCTTCTGATTGGCGCCCTGTTGGTTAAGACGGATCCTCACAGCGCTTAACAAGGAGTTTTGCGTTTTCATGTGGACAAAGATATTTTAAACCCTAGGTCGTGTGGACAGAATTATTTTTAAAAACAAAGAAGAAAAAATCTCCCTTTTTAAAAATACCCGGCTACGTATGGACATAGCCGAAGTTGCTTCTAGGTTTTAGGAATTTTTAGATCTTTTTTAATGAAGAGCGAGAACTTTGTGTTTATGTGAAGAAGTAGAACTCTTAGAAGAGCAATTCTAACTGATTAATTGCATGCAAATCACCGGTAAAGATAGATAATGTTTAAAAAAAATAAATGAACACACAAATTTACTTAGAACATGAAATGGAAATCAATCAATGCATGACCATTCCCAAGTCTGAATATTTTATCACTTGTTCTCCTTTAAACATTTATACAAGGGGTTACTGTACAAGTGAAAATGTGGAACCTTGCAGCTCAAACAAGGAGCATGTAAGCTTTAAAAATCTTTTTTTTTTTTTTAAGTGTATTTTATAATACGTGTATACGTGTAATAAGTGTATTTTTAAATCTCTGTAATTTATTCTTGGGAAATTCCCATCCACTTGCCAGATCCCTTGTGTTATACAACAGCTGCCCTTCTGTGCATGCATGAGCTGACAGACCCCCACGATGGTCTGACTGTGATTGACAGCAGACACCGTCGTGGTCAATTTAGCGTTCTTGAAATCCTGGCCACACACGGATATGGCATTGTCAGGATTCAAACTCATAATCAGCAGATTGCCAATAAAATCACAGACAAAAAGAAACACTACAGATGCGCCTACACACTTACCATCAGTCACAGATTTTTATGTTTATGCAAACTGCATTTTAAAGTTGAAAACCTTCAACATTTTTCATGCCAGTTTCATTAAAACGAGTAACCTCGGACAAATACACGTGTGCAGGATTTATGACTGACCTGGAAGTCCTGATCTGATAGATAGGTCTCGAGTTGCCGAGGGTTCACGCCGTCTGGTAAAGGTCTCTTTAAGAGATCCTGCACTGAGAACTGAGTCCTGTTGAGGAGAGCCAATGCATCTTGCACTGAGGTTAACTTCTTCTGCACTGAGGGCGCCTGCAGGAGCACACACACACACACACACACAAACACACACACACACACACACACACACACACACACACACGTATAAACATAAAGGTCATGGATTCAATTCACCGGCATCACCTAATGCACATTTACAGTCCACCATTCTCCAATCTGATTGGTCAGAAGGTTGTAATTCATTTCCTATAACAGTAACTTCTACCGAAGCGCAGACGCTCCACATATTTGGATGTAAAACCCGTCTAATTGTCGATTACAGTGTGGAAGGAGTCTCCTGCGTCAGCTCTTGGTAAAACTCAGAGGTAAAGCTGTAACTTTATGTTTTTTATATTTATTTTTATTGAAAAATAATATGCTTCAATAAAACCGTACTCACCAAGGAAAGTGCTGTTTTAGGGAAACCTCAGGGTTCTAACCTAAACTCGGTTTCGTTCTTGGCCGCATCACTTCCCCTCATCGATTATTTCCATATAAACGGCACGCCTGAAAAGTGCTACGACATCGAGCTGCGCAGTTAATTATATTTTACGTGTGCTCAGCTTCCTTAATTAAACGAACACAATCGACAGTGACATTAGTGAGCTTATCTAATGTTAGCTAATTATTGGGCGTTAGAGATCATTTTTAATTTCCTCTGGTGCATTAAATCACAAGCTCCCTATGCATGCATGCTTCAGCGCGCCCGAGAGTTTAATTTGGTTTGCGTTTAGTGTTTGAAAGATAGACTCAATCTGATGAAGAAACTTAAAGTGTGGCTTTTTTAAGGACATGTTTATGTGAAATCTGTAAGGAGCAGAGCAATGCTTACAAATACAATCATAAATAAGATGGAAATGGCTGGCGAATCGTTAGGCAACAATGAATGTACTATAGTAAAATAAGATTTAATGAAAGTAAATAAAAACCAACAGTTAATCAACAGAGAATGTATGGAAAAAAAGAGAGGTGTAGGTGAAGGGCAGACAATAAGTTCATTCCCATGTCTGATCACGATGACGCGCCACTAACCTGTGTTACACGTCTCTCCCAGGATGGGAAAACATTAGTGAAGGTAAGAGGCTCAGCTCCTTCCTCGAGGTAATAAGCCATGGGAGGTCGTCTGGGGTTTCTCTCTGCATCACACACACACACACACGCACGCGCGCCCGTGCACACACCATTAACCAAATTCATCTGGCACTGTCGTTATCATAAGCATCATCAAACCCATTTCTATTCTTCTTTCCACTAACCCCTGCAGTACTGAAGTGCTGTCTCCATGGCACATTTCCTCTCCGTGTCCCAGTGGGGGCGCTGCGAGTGCTGAGCGGAGCTGCTCTGCCACAGATAAACTTCCAATGAGTTATCCAGCAGGAACAGAGCTGCAGAGGCGAGTGCAAATCACTGTCAACTTCACAGATTCCAGAGTCTGTCTCTTCCATATACTGTATGCTGATATGGCTCTTGATTTTAATCCGTCTTTCTCTATGTGAGTCTCTCTATTTAACAATTTCATAATATCCATGTCTCTCTCTCTCTCTCTATCTCCTGCAGTCTCTTTATCTTTTTCATTTCTATAGCCTCTGTCCATTTATGAGTCTCTGTATATATGTATCTATATTGTCTTTCACTTAATATCCGTTTCTCTTTCATCTCTATGTCAATCTCTTTATTCTTCAGTCTCTGTCTTTCTAGTAAAGGATGTGTCTGTTTGTACTTTCTATATCCCTCTCTCTCTCTCTTTCTGCTTCTATATGTCTCTCTGTCCATGCTTTTTCCTTTATCATCTGTATACGCATTTTGCACATCACACTGACCTGGCTGTGGCACGGAGTATAAGAAGTCCTGAATAAAGGGCATCGCCGTGACGACTCCAGTTGCTCGGGATGCACACAACAGCTCCTCCCCTTTGAACGTTCCTGATTGGGCACTCAGGTGAAAGAGGCGGGGAGTGAAATTATATTTTCCCGGATCTATAAAGAACACCAGCACTTAAATTTATTAATCATAATTTAAAAAATTTAAACAAACCACTTTCCCACTATCCATGGCATATTAGAAGACATTTCAGAGCATCACCTTGCAACATGCAGTCATAAGCTTTCCTGTCCTGTGGCCCAATAGCATTCCAGAACTCTGCAGGCTCCGCCCCTTCCTCTACTTCCTGAATGTTCGGAATGCTGTTGCTCAATCCCAGCTCAGGAGGACACCTAGTACACATCCATCACATTAAAAACTTGTCACATTAAAATGATTACAATGCCCAATAAAAATATTTTCACAGCTTAGCTAGTTTGAATTTTAGCCATTTGATTCATTAAAGCGTAAAGAAAAAAAACTATAAATTAAAACTAAGCCTATACATTAGCATGTGATAAAAGGTATCTAAAAGCACATATGCATGATGAATATTGCTAAACTATTTCTACAGGATCAAAGTATCATCATCCGTTATAATGAATATAATGTAAATAATAAATAATAACAATAAATACCGTGACTACTTTTCAAAATTTATAATCACATAGTCTTTTTTTGTTTGTTTGTTTGTTTTGAGCTCCTCAGACATTTGTTTTTCATTCGTCCGAGGCATGATGCGTCTTACGTTTGTGTGAGTTGCTGGACTGCGTGTTTGGCGACTTGACGTGCACTGGCGTGGGCCTTGCAGCCGTGCCACAGGTAAAGCGCCGCCTGCTGGATGTTTATCAGAAGCGCAGAACCACGAGAGCGCAGGCTGGAGGTACAGCACTCCACCTCCAACAGATTGGCCTCTAAAGGCACCGCGCCCCTCACGCAAAAGAGACGCCAGTCACCTGACAAACACATAAAATGTAAAGATTCTGCCATTTAATTAACAAACTGGAATACTTGAATAATTGATTGATTTTGGTTAATAGCAGCTCTGACAATAATATTGGCAGTAATACAAATAACAGTTGCACATTCCTCTCCTCGTTCAAATATGTTATGGTTTCCATGGTAACAACTTGGGAGACTTGTACAGTGAATCCTTCACATAAACAGATTATCCTGTACAACACTGTCCAGGAACAACTGCTTCCTCCTCCCCTCTCCCCCTCTGGCCAGCAGTCACATTGTTAATATTGTCCGTACTCGAGTACAATTGCGTATTTATTTATTTCTAATAAACACAAAGAGCACAAGAAAGTACCCAATGGTACTGATTTTCGGAACTAAATGTTGACAGTAACCCTCTTGCATGCGTTTCTGCTTTATCGCTGTGGCTGTGTAGGTCAGGTGGCATCAGTTTTGCGCGCACACACAGATTTCCGAGGAGACAGATGGCATTGATGGCATGGCACAAACCCAATCTTTGGGTCAAGTGTGCTCCAGTCCTGGCCCGCGTCAGTATTATGAAGTCACACTAAGTCCCAGTGCAATATATTGTAAAATGTTCATACTTTAATTTATGTTACCACACATACCACACACTACTTTGGACTGTTCCAAATGTGCAATGTATACGGCTTTAAATCTGCACTTTTACTTTACTAACTTGTTGAACACTTGGTCACATCCTACACTTGACCTTAAAGTCTGGTTCATTTTGATCAGAGAACACACAAGTGATCCGATGGGAACGGCTCTTGAAAAGGTTGTATATAGCACGGTATGGTGTACTTGGGCAGGTATAAAATCAGATATCAAAGCCGATTCATACCTGAACACGAAACTCAACCTCTGTTTAGAACGTGACACCATCAAAGCTGTCCGTCTCATTGCTTTTGAATTTTTTTTTAAATATCAATAAGAAGAAGATTGACTTCCTTGCTCTCTTCTGTGTTCAATGATGGCTTACAAACCAACTAGATGCATACTACCATGCGTTGTATCGGAGAGTGAAAATATACAGCTGTACCCAAGTACGGAAAATAATAATGTGAATGCTGGGTAGAAGGAGAGTGGTGTGGGAGCGGTCAGTCCTGGGCACAGTACAAATCAATATTGCACAATGTGAATCCTCCACCATCTTTTGTAGTCCAAACTGAAATGAGACAGTCTGGTCCGCGGAGGACTTCCTAATTGCACCACCAGCTGCTTCCGCCTTTATCTCCGGCTTAACATGAGTATCGCAAAATATGAGGGGAAAAAAGGATAACATTGTGCAACAACACTTAACCTTGTTTGATATAAACCTGTCTTTCTCAAGGATCTAGGGATAGGTCGGGCTATGGAGTGTGCGCAGTTGCATCCTTCAGTGTCATGGGAAGAAAGGCCACATTTGAAGGACACCCTTACTCGTGACCCAGCAAATGTATCCCTCAAAGGAAGCGGCCCCAACATTGAGACTTGAGACACACCGTATTACTAATATGTGACCCAGTCTCTAAAGTCATTTTTTTGTGATTCACTTTTTTCTACATAAACTCATTCTACAATCCCAGATAAATGACTTTAGCTGGGTTTTCATAGTCTGGGTCTCTATATTTAGCTTATTTATAAATCAAATGTGTACGTTTTTGGAAGTATAACCTTATACTGGACAACTGAAACTCTTTAAAACCATACAACTGTCACTGACATTTTGTGCCCAAGATGAATAAATCTGAATCTTGATCTGGTTTTATTTCCTATTTATGTAGCTGATAATGTAGGAATATTATAAAACACTGATCTGTTGATCTATACAATGATCCAGCAGATGGGTTTTAAATGTGCTAGTTTAAGAACAGATACTGACCGGTGCGTTTGCTGTGTCCTTTGTGAATGACCAGTCCTCCTTGGAAAAGCTGCAGGAAACATGGAGGCTCCTCTCCTTCCTTTACATTCACCCGAGGCTCCTTCGCAAAGGATAAGGGCAGGGACAGGTCCGGGCCGTTAATCTGCGAGTGCCGTCCCTGCCAGATGAAAAGGGCAGAGCTTTCCTGGTCCGAACTTTGATCCTCAGAGATGCCTTTTGACATTTACACACAGTCACATAAACAGAAATGTACAGTATTCCCAGACACACAATAAACACAAAACAGTATACAGTAATATGGGAAAACAATCACATAGTTCATTCAATGACAGTACATGTTGGGTATTATTATCATTTTACACTATAATAATCGCACAAACTCACCGGCAGCACTGAGACAATACATCCAGCGTATAGCGTACGTGCTGTCCTCATGCAACTGCCCCATGCTCTCTGAAGCCACTCTGCACTCTTCTCCCATGCCAGTGTGCCAACTTTCTACAGAAACGGTGCTGAGGTTTGCCTGCAGGCCATCGCCAAAGGTGACCAAGTCCCGCCCTCTCTGCACGTTCACCCCATGTAGAATGATGGGCTCTGCTCCCGATACGCACTTTCCAGCAAATAGGGCTTTGGCATCACATGACCACGTGTCAGCTGGACAGTCCAAAAGACAGGAAGACTGGCGAGAATGAATTAGAGGAGGTGACAATCAAATTCCATGACCTTAAATGGATCAAAATTCTGATCTACCTTGGTTTCATTAAAACAATTTACAATTGTTGCTTGTTGTATAAGAGGAATAAAGTATTTTAGAACGAGCTGTTATTACTACGGTAACTCCACGTACTTTATTCCTCATTCAGTGCTTTCTATAAGTAATGACTTGATTAAGATCTCGTTACCCAGTGGACATTGCTGCTCTGCTTACCTGCTTGACTTCCTGTCCATTAGCAGTCACATCCTCCACCTTTTTACACCAATCTGCAAACTTCATCCTGAAGAGAACGGTCTCGTTCTGCTCAAACACACGGCCAAACAGAGCCCAATCCGGCCGACCCAGACCCTTCCTAAAGCCACACACGTCCACACAAATGGGTCTCGTTATACAGTCTACTTATTATATGATATTTCTAGCTGTCTGCTTGCTTATTAAACACACCGCTGAAGCTGGGTGTTGTTCCCAAAAGGATCAAGGGGGTTCATCCTGCAGTTGGTGTAGTCATAATCTCCAGTCCACACCTGCTGAGCCAAATGCAATGCCAGCTTCCTGTCACTGGGGGACACGTCTTTCCCATGCCACAAGTAGAGCTCACTGCCAAAGTCGAACAGCAGGCTCTGGAAAGCAAAACGAAGCAGGAAATCATTAGGGAATATGAATCATCAAAACATCACTGGAGCGAGAGAAAGAGGAATAAAATGAGTCATATTCATTGATGACAACGCCTTAGAAAATCGGATGAGAAATGGAATTTATGGTACCGAATGTGTGTACAGTGTCCAACAGGCATGATGAAATACTGTGACACCTGCAAATCTAAATCCCGTGTGAGACCTTGGAGGATTTGGCTTTGGAACTGGAGGCGAAAATTAGTCACACGCGACATTTCTTTCCTCATACTTGTGTGTACCGTTGCTTGCCTCATTAAAACCACGTCGATCAGATGTCGACAGAAATCCAATCAATTTTAGTCAATGTTTCACTGCCCAGGTGCATAATGAGCTAGAGTTTGTGGTTTCTATTTTCTTATTTCTCCTGTCATTACGGTCTAAGTGGTTTACAAATCAGTCATGCAATACACTTGTCATCCAGCAACGCATAACTGTCAGTGACTACTTGGAAGGTTTCCTTGAAATCTGTGAAATAACCACTGCTCAGTTTAATCTACATCGCATTTGCTATATTCGTCTGAGCAAGCACCTGGGAGGAGTCCAGCAGAGAGAAGCGTGGCATCGAGGCCCAGCCCTGTTCGTGTGGGAGGAGTCTGTCTCCCTGAAACCTGTACACGCAGTTCGATTCTGTGATCGCCGTCTCATACTGCTGATCATCATCGGAACAGCCTGCAAACACAAAACACATACACATAGTCTCAAATCAAACATGATGCGTCATAACTAGAACACTAGCTGAAAGGATCAAATGATTTGTGAGAGTCTCTAACCACTGTAGGATGTTTTTCCTCCCAAAAGATTCCAAAAGTCTGCAGCCTGCGGGTCATCCGTGTTTAATCCCTCGTCCAGGTGAATGACATCTGTTGCCTGGCAACCCAGATCCCGTTGGGACACAACCAGTGAGGCTATGGCAGAGGCCTTAGACAAAAACGCAAATTGATGATATAATTAATAATGCATGACATCAAAATCATTTTTGCTTATTAGTGATATGTTAAAGGTAACCAGACATTTAAAAAAAATTAGGGGGTGTTTGATGAAACAAATTATGAAGCATAATGTAAAAAGAAAAGGAAAAGCAGAAGAATATACAATAATGAACAAACAAGTAGAAACTGAAGTTGCAATAGAAGAAGAATGTGAAAACATACAGAAATGAACAGGGAGAAAAGAGATGACCAGAAAGGTACATTTATAAAAATTATTTTAAGATAAATTGATCTTTTGCGGTCACATGACCACCATGACGTTAGTCACAACACTGGATGGCAGAAATACTATAAACCAACATTAGATTACTATGTTTTTCGGAGAACGATTAAGAGGCAATTTCTAAGAGATGAAGTGTTGTTTAAGATGACATAACATAAGCAGATGTGTTTTCCCGATGAAAGAGAAAGTCTACCGTGACTTGTTTTGAATGAGGGTTTTGGAATTAGCATCTGATAAGAAACGTCCCTTTTGCCGTCCAGACGTGGGCAGGATCATGGCAGACAGACTTTGTAATTTGTCATAATTTAACCTTCTATATTTGACAGGAAGATAACAGTCATTACAGCGTGTACCTTCTCCCTCTCACAGGTGTTAGACAGCTGCCCTGTCCAGAGGAAGCACAGAGATGGAGTGACCAGCAGGAAGCAGTCCCCGCTGTTCAGTGAGCGAGCTACTGGCTCCACCAAGCGTACCTGTACTCGTCTGCATCCTGACACAGAGGAAAAAACAACAGTCTCTTGCCAGGTCAATTAACACTTAGGTATTGAAAATAATAATAATAATAATAATAATAATAAAAAGGTAAAAAAAAAGTTCCTAGACCTTATTTCTGAAAACAAAATACAAACATTTACTAAAGAAAAAAAAAAAAAAAACGGAAATATGAGACATTATAACTAGCAAGTAAAGTAAGTTCACAAGATCCGTCTTTCTTTACATACTCTAACATGGAGAAGACGTTACCTTTTACAAGGATTAGCATCAGGTTTCTGTAGGGTACAGTGTTTGGAACGGTCTTGGTGGACGACATGTTAGTGGAGCTGTGGTTCTTTTCAACTGATGGAGAACAGGCAAGACAAAGTCAAGTTTTGCACTAATTAGGAAACAGACAGCGTTAAGAAAAAGATCTGCTGTTTTAGTTTTAGTTCAGAGACTAGTGTGATTAACCTTTATTGGTTTCCATGGCTGTGGGGTCTTCATGGGCCTGCATGAGGTCATGCGTGATGTCGTTTCTGGCTGCGAGAACACGTAACGGATTCCTCGAGCTCTGAGTACGACGGGACGGCCGGACCGAGCGACGATGCTCTGCTACTGCAGAGCTCAATCTATACACGCACACACAAACACACAAAACCTACAAGTCAAACTGGAACTTGGGTCATTTCTGTGCTACAAACCTTTGGCGCCCAAAAATATAGTATGAAATTATAGTTTCATAACATATATATGGTATTATATATTATATCGTAACACATTATCACGTAGCCCCTCAGGGAAATAACATACGCCTCGGGGCTGTTGCTTAATGTCCTGCGCGCACACACACACACACACACACACACACACACACACACACACACACACACACACTCTGGTCTTACATGTGAGTGTTCAACAGGCAGACAGTACTCAGATCCTGCTCTGCGTCTCCTGAACTGCTCTGACACTCAGGGAATGAGGGGGCATCAGAGGTCACGACCTCTTTGCCTCTCTCCATGGCAACGGGCTGCTGGGGTTCCTGTGTTTCGTCAAAACTCTTTGATTGTGTCTCAGCCACTTTCTGCTCAGGAGCCTCAGATTCCACAGAGCTCTCCTACGAAACACAGAAAACCTCTTTATTCATCCATCACACATTTATGTTTGTGTATATAGTGTATACACTGTCAAAGTGTGTGATGTACCTTATCTTTCCGGTGTTCCTGTGGTTGTGTTTGAGTGGGTGAGGGAACCTCCTGGGCTTCGTATGACAGACTTCTCTATATAAAGTGAGAACATTTTTTTTTTCTTTATACTAAATGAAATCACCAAGACATTTTCTGATACATCTGATATTCCCTTCCTAAAATGTGCACTGGATCTACAAGGGTCATTTTTGGCATCCGGTAAAAGATGGCCCTACCACAGAGCTTGTATTCTCGAATTCTCAAATCCAACTGGTCAGAATAGGAAAAAAAAGATGTGCATGTTGGATCTGGTGATGTATTCAGATTTTATAAACATATAAAACGTATGATGTCCTGTTCTTTATTGAGCTATATTTAAGTGGGGGTAAATTGTTGTCCTATAAAAGAAATAAACACATCAGGATATGTCTGTAGATAATTATAAGAAGACAACAAAAAAAAGTTTTTTAAAAAACGTTTTTATCAAATTAATTAAATCTTTATACTTTGTGACACACCTAATGTCTGAGTTTAATTTTTATCTTGAGTGACAAACTAAATCAAACAATGAGAGGCGTTCAAGTCAAACCAGGACCTGTGATAATACTTCTTATGTACTGTATGAAAATAGAAAACTGAGATTTGAGACTCTTAAAATCAGTTAAAGATTTGAATGGCACAAACATTTTAAAGAAGTCCGATCATGGCTCTGGTGTAGTGAGAAAACTCGTGATCTTGATTATAAAGCCCACTAAAGCACCAGTGAAACCTGGGATCAGTGCATTAGTGCAATATAGAGAAATATGGGTAGTTATCACTCGCAGTTATCACACATTCTGTTTTTCTGCACAATCAAAAGTCCCGGTTATTCCTGAACGCCCTTCGTACATGACAATATAACTGGTCTTAGCTCTGGATTATACTTTTCTCCATTTGTATGCATAACTGTGTGTCACTCAGCATCAGAAATAATTTATCTGACGCACTGCATAACTCGATAGAATGTAAAGTAATTCTGTAATTTGCAGTTTATATGCTTTAGCCTTGGAGCTCCAATATCAAACTAAGTTTAGGATTTGATTTCAACTTCTTATCTGATTGATTACATTCAGGTTGCGTAGGATCACATGCCCAAATCATCTCTCGATTACATACAGGTTGAGCAGGGTCACATGCTAAAAGTATTTCTCAGCCTTTGAAAGACATGCTCTCACTTCCCACACACAGTCTCTCTCTCAATCACACACACACACACACACACACACACACTCT
>QMIH01000837.1:0-72271 GCA_003987875.1 Clarias batrachus | reverse complement strand
CCTCAAGGTTGTGCATGTTGTGGCTTCACAAATGCTTCGCTGCAGACCTCGGTTGTAACGAGTGGTTATTTCAGTCAAAGTTGCTCTTCTATCAGCTTGAATCAGTCGGCCCATTCTCCTCTGACCTCTAGCATCAACAAGGCATTTTCGCCCACATACTGGATGTTTTTCTTTTTTCACACCATTCTTTATAAACCCTAGAAATGGTTGTGCGTGAAAATCCCAGTAACTGAGTAGATTGTGAAATACTCAGACCGGCCCGTCCGGCACCAACAACCATGCCATGCTCAAAATTGCTTAAATCACCTTTCTTCCCCATTCTGACATTCAGTTTGGAGTTCAGGAGATTGTCTTGACCAGGACCACACCCCTAAATGCATTGAAGCAACTGCCACGTAATTGGTTGATTAGATAATTGCATTAATGAGAAATTGAACAGGTGTTCCTAATAATCCTTTAGGTGAGTGTATATTGTTTTTCAATGGATGTTTTGCATTATATAAAAAGCTCAATTTTCTTTAAAAAAGGATTACAGTTTCCCCTGCCAAAAAAAAAAATCCAAACATAATTATAAATTTTAATCAGAATTTTGTATAGCCTGTGAAAATGAAACCTTAAAAAGACTGCAATGTGTGAAGTATTAATAATATATTGTGAAACATTCATTATCTACAGTATACCGCTTATCCTGTACAGGGTCACAAGAGGTCTGATGCCTACAACCAGAAGGCGAGGTACACCATGGCCGGGTGCCAGTCCATCAAGGGCCATAAACACATGCACAGTTACACAATTACTCACACACTACAGGCAATTTCGAAACACCAAATAGCCTAATCTGCATATCTTTCGACTGTGGGAGGAAACCAGAGTACCCAGAGGAAACCCTCCAAGCACGGGGAGAACATGCAAACTCCACCCACACCCGAAGGCAGGACTGGAAGCCTTACCATGGAGGTGCAAGGCCACATTACTAACCACTTCAAAAAAATGTTAGAAGTTATTCAAGAATTTTTCATATATGGTCATTTTAATATTGATGGCCAACCTTTGAAACCAAATAAACTATATTTATTTGTTTGTTTATCGTATATCACAATGCCTGGCATTTTTAAGAAAAACATTAATACAGTATGTACAATAAATAGCTTTGATATCAAATTGACACTTAGTTTGACGATACATTTATTTACTACTACTACAATTTTGTTGTTGTTTTCTACAAAAATAAATTAACACTTACCACAGGAAAGCACAGAGTAGATTATCACAGTACTGATATCGTGTTCATATTGGCAGAAACTAAATGTTATGCTTTTCTATCGCTGGAAATATTTCACTGCAAAAGAACTGGTATCGATCAACATTAAACTGTAACTTGCAAACATGAAGACCCCTGTCAGAACTTTTCCAATGCCACAGCTGTGCCAAACAGCATGATATAAGTGTGTGAATTCGTGAGACCTAATGGCATCTGGGCAGCGAAAAGGCAGAGCAATGTCACGAAGGCTATTTTAGAGTCCTTTAGTCATATTAAAACTAATTTAATGACTGATCCGGGCAAAAACGGCATACAGAGATGTATTCAGCTCACAGGCTCTACACACACAGCCACACAGTTTCCCATGGTTACTTGGTCTCCAGTCCACAGCCAAGACACAAACAAAGCTGAGCTCCAGGAACCGTGAATAAATAATGACATCATGACCTTATCAGACACACTGTACCATGGGCAGAACACGGTGAAGACGTATGTGTCCGGGATGAAGTCAAAACACAATGAGTACTGGATGCAGATCTGTTAATATTAACCTAATATATCTTAAACAATAGATTTGGTGTGTTTGCGTGTGTGAGTGATGTGTGTTTAACAGTGGGTGTGGAGGCACCAGGCTTCAACTACTCCCAAAACACCTAAACTGTTAACGTCAGCATTCCAGCTTTTCCAAGCTTTGAGCTGGAGCACAATTCGCTCCAAATAACTAGAAAACCGAGCTGGCTGCAAAAGTTGTACGGTTTACGCACATGAGCAGTGTTTTTTTTTTCTCTCCAACTTTTGGCACCCTGAAAGCAAATCCTGGTCCATAATTTGATTAACTCTTTTGACAAGAGATAAAAATTCCAGTGGAGTTGTGTTTATTATGATAGTCATTATTACCCCACAATGCAGCCGATGTCCACAGATATAATTGGTCAGAAGGTGCTGAGCAATTTATTTATACCAATCTCTCAGACAACAGTGTCAGATGTATCTTAAATTATAGTTTTATATGATGTAGCTCTTTCTGATATGTTTTAGGTTTTTAATAGTAACAATGAATTCAAGGTGTACTCGTATGGCAGATAAACTGCATAATTTAAGCCTAATAATAAACTGTTTCAAACTTTAATAAGCAAAAGATGTCAATCATTGAGACGATTAAGCCTTTTGTAAAAAGCGGCTTCTTTAATATTTATAGAACACTGTTAGAGTCAATTAGTTATTTAGTTATTCAATAATTCAGTTATTAGTACTCATTGCCGAATGAGTCATGCACCAATGCGGTAACATGATTAATTTCCATAAAATATCTGCTTGTCCCATCATGTATCCAGCCAGCATTAAGAGTGAAGAGATGGAAACGGTGAGCGTCAGACAATAAAGCAATGTGATGAGATAATGGATGGATAATATTATCCTGAAGGCCTCCAGACACACACTTATGGAAGAAAAATGTTCTAATCCCTAAAAGGTCCTTTAAGGGTTCATTGGTAATTAACAGCTCTTCTCAGGCTTGGAAAGACTTCTGCCTTTAACATTTTGATTTTGGAACAGTTCTACAACAGAGTTTATTCAAGTTTCCCTTTGATCTAATGTTACCAGGAGTATGTTATATCTTGGATCAGTTACATTTAAATCATTCATCCAGGAACAATCATACACAAATACGGACGCACAGACACCCCTAATTTCCGTTGAGCACAATACGCTATAGTTCGCCAGCGGTAAGTACGTGGTTATGTTGCTAACCACACATCACGGTTTTAGGAGCTTTACATAAAAGCCAACAGCTTCATGTTCACTTCCCTATTATCTAATACTAGACACCACAATATATTATACAGTCTGCTCCAGAGTTATTGGCACCCTTTAGGAAAAAGTTTAAAGTGAATTCCAAACTGATTATCAGGATTATTATCCTTGCATTATGAGACAAACACACAGATTATTGTAGTTCTGTAGTATGCCACTAATTAAACCAGCACAAACCTTCTAGTAAACTTGATGCCCATCATGGGAATTATCTACTTGAATGAGTAGAGTCATATACCAGAAATGAACAGACAGGATGATTTTTGTTTTTATTTCTACTTGAAATGAGTCCAAAAATCTGGCGAAAACTTAAGTCATAAAGTTGTATAAAGTGCACATATCTGCGTAAGAATCTGACCGGCCAAAACCTTACTATTATAAAGCTCTGAACATAATCAACAAGGTGACTGGCTCACTTAAAAGGTGTGCTCTTATTTCGCAAGGGGCTCCTTGGTAGGCTAAAGTCATCTCTAAAACCCTCGGAAATATTGTCCTCCATGTTTGGAACGATTTACACTGCCTTCCACTAGAAAATCGTCTTTCTCAGGAAAAACTTCAAGCTCCACAAAGTAAGTCATGATCTACTTTCAGCTTCTCCCGTTAGGTAGATCCACACTAGATCGATTTGAATATTTGAGCATCTGATTATTTTAATTTGGATCAGGTTTTCAGCTGGATGCCCTTCCTGACACAACCCTCCCAACTTCATCCAGCCTTTGGCACTGACGTTGACACGACTGGGTGGGTGTTCTCCATTAGAGGACCGCACCCTGGTCTTCCACAAGTGAGGGGGAGATCCAGAAAAAGAGATGGGGTAAATTAGATAAAGTATGTTTATTCATTCAAAGGACTGTAGAAGTATAGATAGTTAATAAGATGAAAGCAAAAGTCAATTGCATGTGAACTGAGAGTATGAGCCTGAGACAAGTCGAAATAGCTTTTTTACTAAGCAATTTAGTCCTGGCAGGCGGCCACACCACCAAACTCCCCTTTCCAGGTCTGCAATTTAACTCGAACTTCAAACACATCCCCGTTAGAAAACAACAACTTTTAACAGACCTCTATGCAAATAAATATCTATGTAAATCTCCCTGGCACACTCTGTGGAAAAAAAACCTTCCAGCTTTTTGTAGACTTTCAACTGTTTTCCTAAGAATCCATCATACTGTAGATATCAACATGCCTGTGTATGTTAGACTAAGTTTATTGTAAATATCTATAGTGTCTACTGAATATATACATTTAATGATACACTGTGTTGAGAAACTAACAGAATACCCTACAGAAAACACTAATTAGAATGTTGTCGTTAAAAGAAATGGAAACCTGTAGCATGACAACATCTCTCTATACATATATACATACATATGGATTTGATATACAACAAAGTTATACACACATATATGTGTGTGTGTATATATGTGTGTGTGTGTGTGTGTGTGTTATGTGTGTATATATACACATGTACACACATATACAGTCTGTCAAAAAATGTGTACACACTTCAGGAAAAGAAAAACGTGTATTACTATTTTAATACTAAATGTATTGCTAATATGATAATATTATTGATATATTATATTGAAATTATATTAATATACTATTTTTCTTTTCCTGAAGTGTATATTTCTTGGCTGACTCTGCATATAGATACACACACACAGTATATGCTGTATACAGACACACAACAGTTAAACAGTATATCAGATCTATATGTAATGAGTGCACCCCCACAACATGGCTTTGCGCTGACGGATGAATTATGAGCGGAAATTCCGCGGGCGCGCGCTTTAGCAACAGGTGCGCGCGCCACAATAAAACCGGGTTCTACTGCAGCTATTGTTATCCGTGCAAGATAAATACATGCATAAATATACGAGCATTCCCATACGAGTCTAGTAAAAAGCCATCATAACATCGACTAAACACTGACATTTCTGTGCCAAAACTAATAAGCGTAGTTACTTAAAAACAAACTAAATTTCATTTCTTTGTTTGGATGATTAAAAAGAATTAGCAAAGTTTACTAATTAAAAAAAAATAGCTGTCACACATACACACACACGTATATGTTTCTGTTTGTTTGTGTTTAATGAGCGAAGAAGTACTTACACGCTCTTCAGACGCGTTGGCTCAGCTGTGCCAGGCCAGCCACGCGAGCTCTGCGCATGCGCACGACACCTCGGTTAGAGGCGGAGAAAAGCCGTTTTAGGCGAAGGATCAAATATACACAAGTGTGGGAGACGAAGAGGATAAAAATACCTCAGTGACTGCGGGCTTTTACCAGAAGAGGTCAAGGGTGTGAGGGGGGGAATAAGGGCATCGAACATTAGCAAACATTTGCTAAGCTTGTTTGATGATTTCATCTTTTATTTGCTTACAAACCCAATGAGAAATGAGTCAGTTAAGGAACAGACCCCGGCATTTAAAACTTGTCACACCACCAGGAGTCAAACCCATTGAATAAAAATATTTATAAGTTATTAATAGTTATATTCATTTTATAAAGTCCATTTAGGTTCATCACATATACATACATTCGTTCTTCACGTATTCCAGCTTCTGGGACAGATATTATATGGCGCCCCTGGAGCATGCAGGGTTAAGGGCCTTGCTCAAGGGCCCAACAGCAGCATCCTGGCTTGAACTGCTGCCATTCTGATCAGTAACACATTGCGTCAGCACTATCACCATCCACAAATGGCATATTTAATGGTACATGGGCACGCTGGCTCAGGCTCCAAGTTCGTGTGGATGGAGTTTGTATGTTCTCCCCATGCTTGGTGGGTTCCCCCTCGGGGATCTCCACCCACAGTCTAGAGACATTCCGATTAGGCTAATTGGCATTCCCCATACCCTAAGTCTCCTGTTATAGGCTCCATGGCCCTGAAACCCTATATACAGGATGAAGCGATGTAGACAATAAATGGGTGAGTGAGTGATGGCATGTGATGTGGTAGCTGCCACTTAACTACCACTATGGCTAATTCCCACAGCCAACATTGCTTAAGGCTGACTTTTTTTAAATTAACAAACATTTTGATTCAAGGATATTTGAAGGATATAAGAATTATCCACATTCTGTAACATATGGAAATGTTTTTCATCCTTTTATAACAAACATACATTTCATTGCCATGTACAGTACCTTCATTGCTAACAACTTTTTTCCATTTTCTCATACATTAAACACACATAGGTTTTAATTTAATATACTTTTGGAATATTTTTACTTATCTAACGTCTTAGTCTTTTTTATCGTAGTCTAGCATTATTATTGATGCCCTTTTCTAAATTGTATGTCAATGATTGAAAATGCCAAGGTCATAAGTTTACATAATGTACAGTACAAACAAAAAAGGAGTCACACGTACTGTGTTGGACTGCGTTTATCTTTGATTATGGTGCGCATTCGCTGTGGCATTGTTTCAGCTTAAAGTTTGTTTACGTCCAAAGTTGCATTCATTTTTGGCCAAGATCTTGTATTGATGATGGGAGAGTCGAAACATTTCATACTGTATACAGTAAATTCTTCTTCAGCACATTCCAAAGAATCTCAGTGGGGTTAACGTCTGAACTCTGTTGGGGCCGGTTTATGTCTGAAAATGATTGCTCATACTTTCAGAACCACTCTTTCACAATTTGAACCCGATGACTCCTGGCATTCTTGTGACATTGACACGCTCCAGTCCTGATGTCCTTCTTGTCACATTGTGCATAGGGAAATGCTCTTTCTTTCATCATGTGATTTCTACTGTTGTTTTTTTCTCTCAGGTTCATTACAGGATGTCCTTAGTTGTTTTCTTCGCTTGATACGGGCCATTGGTCATCAGTTAGGGTTCAAATAATTGTTGCCGGCTAAAATGTACAGTATTAACCACTACAGTAATAATTCAATCCAAGACTCCTGCATATTTGCTTATTTAAATATAAACTGTAACTTTTTTTTTCTTGGTTTGGAACCCCTGAAGCCCAAACAGTTCCTTCTTGAATATTTGAGGCACTGCATTGGAGTATTTCATTCCCTAAGCCAAAGTTTAGCAACCCTGGTCCTGGAGAATCTCTAGACCACAAGCCCTGCATACACACAAGCCCTGAGACAAAGCTGACGTTTTTGGCCAAATAGAATTATTGTAAATATCCGTGGACACCTTGTGCCCCGAGAGCCTTGCCATGATGTCAGGTCTTTTATACGGAGCCACTTATGATTAAACTCATCATTTTAAACATCAAAACATCACAAGGTGAGCAGAAAAGCAATAAATATCCGTACTCTGAAAATACGTTTCACTTTTAATTGCCTTGAAAAAAACTGAATGTAACAGCAAAGACGCTTTTAACACCTATAAAGACACAGGCTGAAATCCTAAATCAGCCGTAAAACCATGACAGTTCAGGGTCATATCCAGGTAAGATTAGAAACAGAATATCTCCAGAGAATTCATGCAAGCATAAAACAGCAACCCAATTGTGCTGTTGAACAAACAAACATACAAAAATCACCCTTATGCAAAGTTGCTTTCTTTGACAGTTACTGTGGTAAAAGTTATGAGACCTGAACTTGTTTCCAGTTCCAGTTCAGCAACATGACATGGGCATTTGATAACACAAAACAAACACAAACCTTTACACTTGCATAATACTATATTTGTATATAGTGCAGAGTTTCTGCTATAACCTTAATATTATTTTCCTTTTCAGTCCTTGCATAAGTAACCATAATGCATGCAAGGACATAAGAAAGAAGAATTATAACTGCCTGGCTATTTTTTTAAATAAAGTGTCAATAATTTCATTTGCATATTAAATTTGTGTGGAAATCCTGTAAGATCAGACATATACAGTCCAACACAGTACATGTGACTTCTTTCTTGTTTCGGTGATGTACAAATGAAAACCACTATTGAGAACAAACTTCATGGGATGACTCAAATCTGTGACTATTACATAACAGGCTATTAATACACACCAGTTCTCCTTTTAAATGTTGCAACCGCAATAACTAACAAGAAATCATTTCAATATATATTAAAAATAAAAAAACATATCACAAAAGTGAGAAACTAAATCAAACCTTCATTCGATGATTCTACTGAATAAGAAAAAGTGCTGGAACAACAACAAAAACATCCCCAAGGACTTTCATCAAAAGCTATGTTCCTGCTTTGCTGCTTAAATATCCCAGGTTATAGCAGTAACACTATATAGAGCCAAACCTTCACTTAAACACACACTTCATTTTTTATAGTAACAAATAAAAATGCATGGCAGATACGCCAAAGTTTATACAGTAGATACCAATGAGTGATAACAGGAACTAATCTGGTACACTGGTATAAACTTATGGAAATGTGTGATGTATTGTTCTGTAATCAATCAATGTATAAATTGCAGCAGAGGAATTTGAGACACCATATACCACAATTGGGAATAATTACACCACAACATTCACACCATATCACAACATTGATTTTTTCCTCTATAACCGTACACCCCCAACCAAGTGTGTTTGACTTCCTGAGTCGATGGTTAGAGGTGGCTCAAGTCAAATCCAATCGCCTCCGTCAGGGCCCTCTCTCTTTTTTACTGGTTCTTCATGTCTTCTCTCTTTTGCATCGTTTTTAAAGCCAGCGAAGAAAGGATGGGCTAAAGCTCGATAAGCAGAAATGCGCCGAGTTGGATTGAAGGCCAGGCATTGCTGCATGGAGGACAGAATGAAGGAATCTTTTATATTTGAGTTAAACTCACAATCAATATATTTCACCACTCAAATTTCAAGTTTGACTCGAACACCCCCTCATAGGATAGACAGTATGCGACTTATACTGTATACAGCTAAGGAAAACACTCACGTTGAGCAGATTGTTCTCCTCTGCCGTCAGGCTCGGCAGCAGCTGTGTGGTGGTGTCTCGTCTAGACCAGGCCTGATTATACCGGATGGGGCTTTCTTTCGGCCAGTCCTCTTCATCAGGTAATTCAATCACCCTTCAAACATACATGGTAGGTCACAAAGACAAGATTTAAAATTAAATAAAAAAAACGTTCAAACTATATATGTGATTGATTTTATTCTCAATTGAATGATTAGATAAAAGTCAAACCTGTACTGACTCAAAGATCTTCTGAAGCTGCTGGACCTCTGTGTATCCCTGGAACAAAGGTCTGTGCGACAAAAAAAAAAAAAGAAAAGGAAAAGGCGTCAGTCCAAGAACAAAACAACAGGGGGCACTGTGTCACTGCGTGCACCCACTTTAGCAGGAAGAGCTCTGCAAAGATGCACCCAGCGCTCCAGATATCCACCGAGGACATGTAGCCTGAACGGAGCAACACCTCAGGAGCCCTGTACCACAGAGTCACTATCTGCACACAAGTGAACACAAATATTTAATTGTACACTGTGGAAGTACGTTGGGTTTGTGTTTATCACTGTTGCCTTGGTACTCCAGGGTCGAGGTTTGATTCCCGCCTCGGGGTCTGCGTGCATGGAGTTTGCATGTTCTCCATGTGGACAGACCAAAAATAGCAATTGTACACTGTAAAATGCTTAAAGGATGCTGTATATACTGTACGTACGCAAGGTGTCAGGGCGATAAAGTTAGTGTAGATCCTCGCCAAGCCGAAGTCTGCGATTTTCAACTCGCCGCGACTGCTCAGCAACACGTTACAGGGCTTCAGGTCACGGTGCACGACGGTGTTAGTGTGGAGGAAGTCGAGACCTTTGAGCAGCTGCCGCATCACATCCTACAAGGACATGTAGAAAAGGACAGAGGAAAGGGAACAGGTCTGGAGATGAGGGATCATGTAAGGGTTCTCAATAGTAATGGGTCATTTATGAATGATTCGTTCTTTTTGAACGACTCTTTAATGTGACTCAAATGAACAAGTAGTCTCGGAGGGTCATTCGTTTATTTTCTACTGGCCGCACATGCACAAAGCATCGCAAAACCTCTGTAGGTTACGTACAGGAAACAGAAATGAGTCTTTGGTCCGAATCATTCGTTCTTTTGTCACGTCACTCCCATAGACGCTATGCAATGGAATAGATTCAAAAGAACGAATGACTCAGACTAGAAGATATGATGGTGAGCTGCTCATTCTGTTCCTCATAATATGTCCTTAGCAGCACTGTAATATTTTCATTACTGGATCTATAGCTTAAAGTTGTGTTTTGTGTCTGTTTACTGAAAATGTAACATTTTATTTTATTTCTGATCAAAAGAACAAAAAGATTCGTTCATTTTGATGATTCAAACATAAAATGATTCAAACTTCCCATCACTAGTTCTCAATCAACTTGCACACCCTTAGGAGAAAAGGAAGAGGAATTGAACACATTTTTAAAGTATGGCGAACGTGGAACGTGCAAACGATCTCAACGCTTTCTTTAATTTTCTGCATGTAGGAGATTCTCTTACCTTTATTTTGTCTCTGCCCAGCCCGTGCACAGGCACTGTGCTGAGAAAAGAGGACAGATCCTGATCGATGTACTCAAACACCAGCGTCAGGTCCAAACCCGGTTTCCTCAGACTAGCTGACACATCTAACAACCTTCAGAAAGACAATACCTAACAGGATTTTTCTTTTATTCATCTATAGTACCGTTTACATTTATTCAACCGCTATTTGGATTATTACACATGTCACATTTTTGAGGGGAATTATATCGTCTGAAAGTCCTTAAAATTCTTTCATTCTTTTTTTTTCAGTTACATTGTCATCTTGATTGGTGAGATCACTTGGAAGCTGCACAAAATTATACACAAATGTTTAGTCTGAAAATAAATTATTAATTCAATTTGAATCCTTGAAATCATTAGACTGTAATTTTTGATCTCATAATATTTACATGGATAGCTGACTAGTTATTGCTTTCAGAAACAAATACAACTGACAAAAAAGGTCTGGTAGTTTTAAAAATTATGATTTTTAAAATGATAAAATCTTAAAGACTAGGCGACTAGACAGTGGCATAGTGGTTGGCACTGCCGCCTTGCACCACCAGAGTGATCTTAAACACTGATGATATGTTGGTCAGTCTTGATATTATAAAAATTTTAAAATGTTGATATTATATAACAAAACTGGATTAAGTGCAAAATATAGCAAAAGTTAATACTGGTAAAAAAAATTTTTTTTTACCTAAAACAGGTTTTAAAGTGTTACAAGGTATAAATCACACAAACCATTAAGACATAGTGAATAATTCCCCCCTATCTGGCAACCATAATGATCAATTTAATGTACATTAAAGCGCTCACTGTGCGCCCTCTCGTGGTCGTTAATTGTAAATGAACAGGGTATGTAAAAATCTTTGCTTACTTTACTACATTTGGGTGGTTGAAATATTCGATTTTTCTCAACAGCGCCACCTCGCGGATCATGTACTGAGGAATGCCTCCATCCGGGTCTCCGCTGATGTTCAACCTCTTCACCGCTACGAGGCGCTGTTTCTCACCGAGCTCCCTCGCTTTGTACACTTTTCCGTAGGCACCCTCGGCAATTTCCGCTAATATTTCATAATTTAAATTCTCCCGAGTGAGATCACCCATATTTCTGTAAATCAGATATAATATACAAGAAAGAATAAATAAGAACAAATAATGTATTAGAAGAAGCTGAAAAAGCGGAGACGGATAACAGCGGATTTGGTCACGTGACACGATGGGGCGTGGCTAGGAATTTATCCAGAAAGTGAATAAGTTAGTCATATTTTATCCTTGAAAAAATATATCATAATACCTGCAAACGTTCAAAATTTAGCAAGGGATTTTAATGTAAATACAGAAATGAAATACTGAAGCGTGTTGAATTAATAAAATGTTTGGCAACTCAAACTAGAAAAAATGTCGTTTTAAATAGTATTGATTTAAACACGTCATTATTGTAACATCGTCCGTTTGATAACTATATAATGACTGCCAAATAAATCCACGAGGCAAAAAAACATACCTTTGGCTTAGTTTCAATCGAAATGTTGAAAATGTGTGCTAATAAGAAAAAGACATCCAGAGTAAGGCAGAAAGTTTCCCCATCACTGCTTTAGACAAGGGTTGCCAGCTGTATATAAATCCCCTACCAAAAGATAGAATTTAGTGTGAGTAAGTTAGTTGAGCAGAGATTGAAAAGAAACAACTAATCTCTGGCAACCAATTTCCAGACAGACATTATAAATCAGTAAAGTTTGTTCTCCTCTGATGTTGTGAAGAAGACATCTGATGGAAAAAAATGAGAATTTTTTTACTTTGCCCCAGCCTATTGTGCAGGTTTGTATCATTTTCTGTTTGCATTTATGCATATTTATTTCCTATAATTAACTGATGGACCGGACACAGCTAATGTTACAAGCATCCTTTATGGCATACAATTTGTAACGTACATTAGATAGTATATTCATCCCTTGTACTTTTAATGTCATATATAAGTATAAAAAAATTGAATAAGTTTTTATACTTATGAGTACATTGCTTTGTGTGTCCCTTCTTGTCCTTGATGCACTCATCACTCCGGAATAGGGGCAATCTTGACTCATCATATCACATGACCCTTTTCCACTGTTTCAAAGTCCAATCTTTATGCTACCTAGCAAACTTCTGATTGGTCACACGGACAAGTAGTTTTCTTATGTGCACACAGCTGTTGCCCAGTCCTCATCACACTGTGTGTATGAAAATGTGCTAATTTTTATTATTAAACATAGCTATGGTTTTAACTGTTTACTGAAAATTTACCAAATGTTTTTACATAAGTGATCTCCGTTCATGATTTTTTCCCCAACCACAATTCTTCCATAAAGTTGTTCGTTCCTTCTAGGTTTTAATAATGTGTTAATACAGTATAATGTGCAAACTGGTATCGTTTGCATGCAGTGTGTTATGGGTTCTGTGCCCTGTGATGGATTGGAACCCCATACAGGCTGTTCCCTGGCTTGTTTTATTCCCTGGGTTAGGCTCGAGGTCCCCATGACGCAACCACATAACAAGCGATATGGAAAACAAGTAAATGACGGTACTTTAATAGAAATTTGCTTTGAAAGTTTTTCTGGGACTGCAAAGGAATCACATTTCAAATACATCTTTTGATCATCAAATTCACTGACGATAGATGTTGACGATGCTTTACATTGTTTTTTTTGCCATGTTAATCTTCATACAAATATCCACTGCATGTTAAATTACGATAAGATCTAGAGTACTGAAACAAGCTTTCTTTTATCTTTTCACAATCTAAATTCCATATAAATGGAATTAGTAGTTACATATTATTGAAAACAGAAATTGATAGGGCAGAGTTATGTTTGAGGATTATGTTCCATGCATTTTCTTGTTTCAATGGATTGTAATGTGTTTATCGTGCTGGTACTGGAATCAGCTCGGGATGAGCACAAGTCTTAATGGTTACTCGACTTTCTTAGTGTTGTCATGTTTAAGTTTCTTTCGAAGTGCTTCAACATCTACGTAAAGGTTGCGGTTGAGAATGGCAGAGCCGCAGACCATGGCTCCGGCGATGGCCCCGGCAAAACCACACAAAAACACATCTTGGCCTAAGAAAAAAATGCACATGGACAGGAAATAAGCAGGACACCAGAGGACCAATTAACTTATGCAACAGACACACACAAATACATACACACCTGTGAGGAAGAGGTTTTTGACTGATGTTTGTGGTCTGATGTTGACACAGACATCTGGAGTAAAGCGCCAGGTGCCATGATCAGCTCCATAGATCTCTCCTTTAGAAGCTGCTAAATAGTGCTGATTAGTGATGGGAGTGCCGGCATCCATGTACTCTATCTGCACAGAGAGTGAGAGAAAGAGAATGAAGAAGAGAGACGGATGGAAGAAGTTTATGTACAATCACAACGGGAAGCTTCATAATCACAACAAGCTGCTGAGGTTCAGAAACAGATATTATTGCAAATGGAAATTTGAAAGAACCTGCAAGAAAGTCCATACCTTGTCCTTGATCTTGGGGAACACCTGCGTTACCATTTCCAAAACAGAGTTAATGATGGTCGTCTTGAGTTCTTTATAATCGGTCCCTCTATTTTTGACTTTGTCATCTTTCCACTCTTCAAACCATGAGTATGGGGCAAAGCTGACCACAGTCAGGGTGGATTTACCTGCACAAGATACGGACTTCATCACGATTCTGTTGTTAATAAAAATTTACCCGGGTGGAAATTACATGAGAAGGAAATTGTTTTGTGCTAGTGTTGGAGACAAAAAAATATAAATAAATAAAATGTATAAAAAATCCCCTGTTATTTTGGATGTAATCCTTAATGAAGAGCAAAAAAAAAAAAAAAAAAAAGCACCTTGTCCTCTAGAACTCCTACATAAACCAATTAACAAAACAGTTGTTTAATTACTGAAATTAGACCAGAAGTCTTTACAGCTTATCGCAGCTGAATGGAAGAAAATGTTATTTACAGTACAACAGGCGTTCACGTCAAACCGGGACTTCTGATTGTGCAGAATAACACAACACTGCTTGCTTCAAGTCTGAAAGATGAGTTATTACCTGTAACGTGCAAGTGGTGTTGGTGAATGATTTTGTGTTCAGTTCTCACAGAAAAATGTGTCTCCTCTGCAAGTTGCTGACAAGTTAATTTATTCATTGTAGGGTTGCAGGAGGCCTGGAGCCTATCCCCTGGGACACGGGGCACAAGGTGGGATACACCCTGGACAGGGTGCCAATTCATCACAGGGCACACTTGAACACATACATTCATATACTACAGGCAATGTAGGAACGCCAATTAGCCTAACCTGCACGTCTTTGTACTGCAGGAGAAAACCGGAATAACTGGAGGAAACCCACCAAGCATGGGGAGAACATGCAAACTCCATGCACACAGACGGGAATCGTGACCCGACTTTGAAGGTGCGAGGCCACTACAATGCTAACCACTACCTCAGCATGCTACTGCTGACAAGTTATCTATTGATTTGTAAGGATCAGGCTGAACGGCTGAAGTAGATGTCGAGCCACCTTGACTGGGTTAATGACCATTTATGGACGTATGGCCTTTCGTAAAAAGTTTGCCCTATTCAAAGGTGCTATTCTTCGAGTAAGAGTCTTATTATGTACTGTGTTCGAAATCGATTTTACACCTTTATTTACAACAAATTTACTCATAAGTACCAGTTTGACATAAACACCCCTCATATATTGACCTCTCTTTTGTAACTGTTAAAACCTATGTTTAAATGTTAGTGGTGTCCCTTATATCGATTTTTCTTAATGATCACCAGTGCACACCCACAGACGAGTTGTGCAAAATACAGTCTTAATGCCGTTTTAAGCATTAGAGCATGCTAACAGTAATAGCAATAAGTGTAAGGTTGTACCCTGCACAGAATTGCTGTACCGTAATTGTTCAATTACAACGGTAAAAACTGCAACAAACCAGTAGACAAACCATTTAGTCAAATCAACACAAGCCACATAAGTTACTGTACATTACTTTTTACAAAGTGGTGGTAACTGCACACCTGAGCATTATCTGCCTGTTCTCCTAATAAATATTTGCAAGACAGATTTCTGGCTTTAGGCGGCACGGTGGCTTAGTGGTTAGCAGTGGTTAGCCTTGCACCTCTAGGGTACGGGTTCGATTCCTGCCTTTTTGTGCATGGAGTTTGCATGTTCTCCCCGTGCTTGATAGGTTTTCTCCAGGTAATCCGGTTTCCTCCCTCAATCCAAAGACTTGCAGATTAGGCTCTCTGGCATTCCCCAAATTGCCTGTAGTGTGTGAATGAGTGCATGATAGTGTGTGTGTCCTGAGATGGATTGGCACCTGTGCCCCAAGTCTCCTGGGATAGGCTCCAGGCTCCCCACGAGCCTGTCTAAAGCGGTATACTTTAGTGGTATAGACGATGAGTGATTGACTGAAAAAAAGCCAAAACCTCACTAAATTACCTAAATCTTTCACCTTCAAACCTCCAGCTGATGTTTTTCCATTGGCTAACCACCTATTAGGTGAAAATTAGACTTGTACCTTTAAATAACATGATTATTTAATCCTGTTATTTATAGTACTTTCTACTTCTCTTTTATCACCCTATCTAATCATCCTTTTTTTTTTTTTACCTGGGCTTCTCTGCTCCCAGGTGGGATCTTTGGCAGATGGTGATGCCACATAAATGAGAGGTATCCTTTTCACTGACTCCTCCCTCTCTCCTGTAAAGTAATTGTTATACCTGGAGGAAAAAAAGAAATAAAATTAAAATAAATTTAAAAAAACACACACACATTGCTATACATCTCTTTCAACAAATGCTTGGGGAAAGATGCTCTTCATAATCATATAATATATGGTAGACTAACACAGGACTAACACAGGAAGTTGCAGTGTACACTATATGAAGTCACTCACAGCTCGTCGACATTATTCTCAGAGAAGACCCAGTAGTTGCAGGCTCTCAGTCCCAGTTCTTCTTTTGTCCCATTCAGACCTAAAAAGATGCTGAGGCCAGCTTCTCCACGCTTCAGCATACTTATCTGCTTCTGGATCTCTGTCACAAACAGCAGCGCGTACACAATCACACTCACACACCGGTTACAATGGAAAAATAAAATAAAAAAGGTCAGAAGTCCGATCTAACATCAGTGTGAATTCAGAACCATTGCCAAATATATTTTTATTCCAACTGAACATTTCTTCATTTGAATATTCACTTAATTTTGTTCTGGAGACAGTCAGAGTTGTATGGTTGCTTGGGGAAACCTTTTGTATCATACAATAAATAAAAAAGAAACAACAAGGAGAGATGAAAAATTACCCGCCTGTTAACTCCTGCCTCCAGCCCTTCACCCACACCCTGCATGTGAAAGTGGTTGCAATTATTATTTGCCCCTCTGCATACCTAAGGTCTCCATCTCACCTGGCCAAGCCTGCACCTCTTTAGGCAGGAGGTGCTGGTAGGTGTTGAATATTCCTGCATCTGAGATCACGATGGGAGCGTGCACATGGACCTCTTCTTGCCCCTTCATTACACTCACCCCTGCGATCCAAACACACCACATAAATCAATTAAATGCTGAAATACAATTAATTTTATGGCTGATTAAGGCTACAATTACTTTTATTGCCATCTAGATTAAAGATGAGGGGAAATTAATGACATTCTAGTGACAAGGTACTGAGCCCCTAAAAGGACATGGGTGGAAAAAGATAAACGTTGGAGGGGAAAAAATTACACCTTGAAAATAAAAAATTGAGGGGAAAAAATATGCTAACAGGATATGGGTGAAAAAAATGTAAGCTAGGAAAAAAAAACTTTTTTGTTCGCGAGAACTTGCAAAAAGTTCGCGAGACCTCACAAATCTTTATTCTTCAGCGTTGCCGATTTAGTCCTGCAGGTGGCAGCAATGCTCCTAAAAGCTTGATCCTTGTCCGCGCAATACCGATCCAATCCAGTGAGTGTCAGTAATGCGCCTAAAAGGTGGCTGTCAGCCGCTTAAAAAACATAAACGAAGAAAAAGAAGCATACAGGGAAAGATGATACTCGGATTAGAGTTACACGTATGTTGTTAAACGGAAATGGAGAGAATTACTGAGTAGAATTCTGAGTAGCTGAGGTTATATTCAGCTTGGCCTAAAATATAAAGACATTCAGCTTATGCTCGGAGCTTGCACTTTCTGTATTTTGGCGCCGGAAGTACGAGTCACGTGGTCTCGTTTTTTTTTCTTCTTCTTCTCCAGTTTTTTTCCTTCCCCAGATTGGGTTTAGATCTGGAGATGACTCATGGCTCCATTCCCACATTAGCAGTTCTTCTCTATTTTCGAAGTAAATTAGCACAATTGTTCAGTTAGATATCCTAGTACTAATTAGTCAAATCACCTGTTTTCTGCACAGAGAGAATTACAATATATGGAATACATATGTTACATTAATACTTTTGGCCATCAGTGTATAGTAGATATAGATTTCTAATGCGCAGGCAAGCAAATAATTTCCTGGGATGACTTGAGCAAAAAAAAATTAATCTTGAGAGAAACTATGGTCAAAATGGAACCGGTTCTTTCCTTTGTGATGCCAGATTATAAATAATTACACAATATGAACGTAGAAAAATTAAAACAAACGTAATAAAAGGTGCTAATGTGGGGGAAAAAGTCCTGTGATAAAGATAGATACAGTAGTTATGGTTACAACAGCGGTTTTGGAGAGCGCAAATCTGGGTGCCCCATGTGAAACACACGTGAAAATCTAATCAGAATTTAGTTTTCTCATCAGAAATGGATTTTTAAAAAGTGCCTAGACAGAAAAAAGTGAAACTTTCAAGATTTTAAGTCTTGTGGAGGTTTCAGAACTTATAAGACATTTTGATATATTACCTATAGCTTCATTGGCGGCATTGAGCAGGATGCGATTGACTGGTGCCCTGACAAACACGGCTCCTCCTGCCTTCTCAATGATTGGGATCATGTTATAGGCGATCTGACTGGCACCTCCTTTAGGGTACCAGGCACCGGTCAGGTAGTGGCACATCAACAAACTCTGCATGGAGAAACTGGCTTCTTTGGGGGGGTTTCCTACAAAAACAAAAAGCACAATTCTTTTCTATGTACAGCAATTTCTTTGGCATACTTAGCTGTTAAGCTTTTATTTTTACAATCAATCTAAAAACAGATTGGATCACTAGCTGTGTAAACTCACCATAGGTCCCGAAGATGTAGCAGAGCACAGCCCTGAGATCTTTATTCTCTGTGAGGCTGTTCACCACATCAGCCAGGGTGCGTGGACCATAGTAGAAGAAGTAGGAAAGGCGATTAACGATCCCTGTCCAAACCAGGAACTTGGCCACTGGAAGTGGGAGCAGCTTCAGCAGCATCATCATCCACACGTTATAGCCACATTTCTGGACAGGACATTACACCAGAAACTGTTTATCAGCATGCAGTGCAAAGCTCTATACTGTAAAAGCTGCTGTTAATGATAATTAATCGGCACCTTCTGACAAATGACATGAAACATCCCAACCATGGTAGAAATGAGCATAGAAGTTATCTAGGGTTAAATAATAGAAATAAATAGTAAGGTTTGGTCTGTACATTGGTCAGAACTTGCTCTTTCATACACTGGAGGACCCAAAACGTTTTGTCTGTTTGTACGTCTGTCTGCATATATGCATGTCTGTCCATACAGATTGCAAAACTGGCTGGACAGAATTGAATGAAACTTTTTCAGTTCTTAGGTATTTCCCTGAAGTTAAACCTGCATAAACATCCATGAATTGAATCAAAATATTGAGTAGAAGAGAAGTTTATGAGTAGTTATGGTCCAGATGCTGATCAGCTTATTTTTTTGCTTTGACTTTTCAATTATTTTTACAAACTGCTTACCCCTCAACAATGGGTTCTTATGCTAGTAGTCTATAATTTTATAAAGAAACACCCAAACCTATCAATTAGTATTAACCAGAACCACACCCCTAATAAAAGAATTAAAATTGCAACACAATCATTAGACTTTGATTCCTACTCTGTGGTTATGTGGTAATGTAGGGGAGAGGTCAGTGGAGCAGCATGACCTCAGGCAGTTAGTAAAAGCAGTATTAGTGTTTCATGCAATAAGTAAACCCTTTCATCCTCACTACAAAAGCTGACATTATAGTCGGACATCCAAGGAAAAAATGTTGATACCCCTTGTAAGGCAAATATTTGATCAGTTGTTTGATGGACATGCAAGTAACTAGACATTAGACAGCTTTCATTCTTAAAATTATATACTGTACATAATATTAAATAAATACATTGTTTTAGTATAGCTGTTATTTGCTATAATACAAAACCAACTTCATGTCATAATGTCTTTCCTTGCGTTAGTTTATAGCCAGTACACTAAAAACAAACCGTATATTTATTTCGCGTTGCCCAATGTCATTACCTAAACAAAAAAGCCAACAGCCTGACAGATTTAACAGTACGAGTTATCTCCTGAACGTTCATACCATTATGCAATATCCTCTTGCAATTCTCTGCTAATAGTTAATAAAGCCAATCTGTTTGATATATGATAGAGATGGGGGAAAATCTATTCGAAAAAATCAAATCTGTTCTTAAGAATATATATTTTTAAGTTTGTACTAGAACTGGTTGATCGAAATCGATTGAAATGCTGGCCTCCCAAGGACTCCTTTAATGGTCCAAACATGTGGAAATGTCTCGGACTGTGTGGGAGATGTGGCAAGCCGAGTTGCTGTAATGTTCCTGTAATGTGCAACTGTTGCGGTGTGCAGTATAAGGCTGTGCATTGTCATTGAACTGCAGCTGCAGAAAAGAACCACATTGTTTAGAACAAGAAAAAATTTTGAGACCCCTTGTAAGGCAAATATTTGACGGACATGCACATAACTAGACATTAGACAGCTTTCATTCTTAAAATGACATACATAATAATCAATAAATACATTGTTTTAGTATTGTTGTCATTTGTTATAATCCAAAATACACTAAAAAGAAACCTTATCTTTATTTTGCTGGTTTAATGTTGTCCAACATGTCACTCCCTAAATAAAAAAAGTCAACATCCTGCCAGATACAGTGATAAGTCTCATGACCTTTCACACCATATCAGTGGCAGACATTACACCAGATCACGCCATGTCCTCTGGTAATACTGTGCTCATACTGTAGTTATTACAGCTATTTGTATGTGGGTGTTCAAGTTAAACCAGTAATGCAGAATAACAGAACACAGTTATGAGAGTAAAAACTCCCTTTATTGTTCTAAATAATCCCTGTTATAGTAATGCAATTATCCCAGTGTTTCACTAATGTTTACATAGATACCATCAAGGTAGAAAGTTTTCTCGGTAAACTGAAGCCATGATTGAACTGCCAGATTGGACAATTCTGGCCTCCCAGGAACTCCTTTTATGGAAATGGCTTGGAGCGACATCAGGAGGTACTGCACAGTATGGGGGATGTTCCTGTAATATGCAAGTGATGCAGTGGGCAGTATAAAGTTGTGAATTGTTATGCAAAACCTTTGATGATCAAACCAGACCATTTTTTTTCTTGAGAGCATTCCACTCTCTGAACATTTATGGGATCGACTGCAGTGGGCTCAGAGCCACCACCTCGGCTGGGATCATCACTGACTGGCTGTACAGCCTTCTTTAAAACGTTTGCCCCATTCAGATGTTCTATCGCGGCTAAGAGGCTCATTATTGTATTGCTTAAAAGCTTCCAGAAATGTCAATCGGTTTTATGCCTTCATTCACGAGAAATATTTTCTCAAGTCTCTGTTTGACTTGAACGCCCATGGTAACATCTGATAACAGGAAACGCTACAGTATATCATCAGGGCAGGTAATGTACATTCACAGTGCATGAAGGAATTATTCATCTCATCTCTGTATTTTGGAGGAATAAAAAACATACCAGTTAAGACATTGTTTCCTACTCCGTGGTAATGTTGTAATGTAAGGAGGGAAATCAGTGAAACAGCATGACCACAGGCAGTTATTAAAAGCAAGACTGGATTTTTGAGTAATACACTTCTCATATTTTATGCATGCAAAACCATTCATCCTCAATGCAAAACACAGATTTTCACTGATGAATAGTGTTTCTTCTATTTATAATAGCGGAGCAATGTCAGACATGAAAGCAGCTGCAGAAAAGACACCACATACATGCAGAGGTTAGGATAAGGAAGTAACATGTGTACACCCCTTGGTAAAGCAAATATTTGAAATATATTATTGAAAAATATTTTTTAAGTTCAAAATCGATTGAAATGCTGGCCTCCCAAGAACTCCTTTAATGGTGCAAACATGTGGAAGTGTCTTGGAGTGAGGTCAGGACTGTGTGGGAGATGTGGCAATAACTCCCAGCCGAGTTCCTGTAATGTGCAGGAATTGTCATGTTACATCAGAACCAGGCTGTTTTTTATTCTGAACATTTACTGGAACTACATCCTTCTTTAAAACTTTCAGTGAAAACCATTCAAACCTTTCACTGCAGCTAAGAGTCTCATCAGTGTACTTTGCTTTAAGCCTTTGGGTAACTCAATGGTTAAGGCATTGAACTATGGTTTGAAAGGTCTTAGGTTCAACCCCACGACTGCCAAGTAGCCATTGGAGGCCCCTTGAACAAGGTATTAACCCTCAACTTTTCAGTTGTGTAATGAGATAAAGTCACTCTGGATAAGGGTGTCTGCCAAATGCCTAACTATAAGTGTTAATCGGTTGCACGCCTTCATTCACGAGTTCAAATCCAGGTTTGACTTCAACATTACTAGAATCATCTGACCTGGCAACATTGGCTCATCTGACAGAGCAACATTTTTTACCTAATGTACAGTACATCCATCAGGTTAAGTAATTCATCTTCTCCGTTGTATTTTGGATGAATAAAACAGAAAGTGACAGTTTAACTCACCTTAACCAATCTCGTGAACTCATCGATGGCCTTCTCCTCTCCAGGGAAGCACTTTTTCAATTCCTGGGTGAAACGGTGTTTGCCACTGTAAATAGGGTAGGTACGCCTGTTCTCCGGTGGACCCAGGACCACCTGGTCATAGGGGTTTTCCATTGGTTCCCACTGTAGCTGGCCATTGGTCAGCTGATCCACTAAGCAGAGAAATGGCCCATTCTCCTCTAAAGCACCAATGTAGTGGATCCCTGATACAGAAACAGGAATGGGTTCGGTCAAACACTATGGATAACTGGAAGGAATAATACTTTCTTACAGAATCTTAAGATTTTACCAGTTCATTAGAAAACTTAATAACGATAGTATTATTAGTATTAGGGTAGGCGTTAAACATCAATAAACATTTATGGTATGTCAGTATGTAAAATGAATTTAAAATCTTCCAACCAAACACAAGACACATTGGAGAGTGAAGCAATGTATTAATAAATACGGTTACATAAACACTGATCTTTTCCTAGGCGTATTTGTGTGTGATTAGATTGAAAAAGACACTTTCATATTTAAGCATCTGTTTTAGGAACATACCACCAAAACTATATTCATGTAATCTACAAATTAATTTGAAGATAAATGCTTACTGATTGTTCATAGGTTTCTCTTATGAATTAGTTAACAACATTTTTCATTCATCTTTTTCTAAATATAGATACTTGAACTTGAATGGTACAATATTGCAGAACAATTAGCATGGCATGTCTAAAAAGACGAGTCCATCCACACAAAGGTATTCTCACCAACGTCAAACTCAAAGCCTTTCTCAGAGAAGGTGTGACAGCATCCTCCAGCACGATCATGTTGCTCCAGCACCAGAACCTTCTTTCCAACCTTGGCGAGCAGAACAGCGATACTCAGTCCACCGATACCACTGCCGATCACAATAGCGTCCAGGTTCTGAGGGACTCTGCTAGCCAGAAAGCCTGTGGATAGAAAAATAAGCATTTAGAGGTAACACTGGTTGCAAAGTACCCATGCTGATCTACTGTATGAAGCTTTAGCAAAAAGATGCTTTTTATATTCATTCATTATGAGCATGACTGACTCGTGCGTTGAACTAAATGGCTTTGAGAAATTCACCTCATTAATTCCATTCACCTCACAAACCTTATTAATTCAATAACAAGTAGACTGTCAATAATGGCAAAACAAAATGTTAATTTTAATAATGAAAGTTCTCTATACGGAACAACCCCATGATTCATAGTTATTATATTACATTACACATTTAACTCATATACCTTAGATCTGAATAGAACATTATGCTGTACTGAGGGGTTCGGACATTTTTACACCTGTAGGAGTACTTGGCTAGTAAGCATTATAGTTAACATAATTGTCTTAATTTTACTATTTAGTTTATTAGTTGACCAAAGAATGTTTTGCCTTCTATAAAGCTTGTATGGCACTGTAATGTAATGTCATTCTCTATACAGTAATATACAAAACTCTAAATGTCTGACACCATTCTGTGAGTTGATTCACCCCCTCTCTGTACACTAACTTATCATTATTGTTGATGGTTCTCACAACTATGGTGTCATTAGCAAACCTGGTGTGATGTTAAACTGTACTTTGCAGCAAAGTCATGAGTCAGCAAGGTAAACAGCAGTAGGCTGAGCACACATCCCTGAGGAGGGCCGGTGTCTTTGTGGTTGTGCTAGACGTGATATTGCCAAACCTAGCCAATTGGAATCTCCTAGACAGAAGGTCTCCAGTTGTAAAGAGTGGTGTTCAAACCTAGCATACTGTGGGATGACTAAGACGAATGCTGACAAACACAATCCTAGCCTTTATATTTTTTTCCCTGTGAGAAAAGACCACAGCGGATGCTAGCAGTCTGATATGATGATAGGTGCAAGTTAAATGGGCTGGTAGTCATTCAGACAAGACACAAATCATTTCTTTAGGAACCTGGGATGAGGATGGTCATCTACATCTAAAACCTGATCAGTATGTTCCATGAGCACCAAAGACCTGGAGCTTCTCATGGATTAAGCCATGACATCTTCTTCAAACAGACAACATATTTTGGTCGGACTTTGTGTGGATTTCATTACTGCAATGTTGTCCTGTGCTCCGACCCATGTGCCAGAAATCATTCAGTGCATCTGGGAGCAAGGAATTACAACCACAGACAAATGGTGAAGCTTTGATGGTCCTTTGATTGCCACATATGCTTTGTGTCCTTACTGTTAAGGAAATGACCGTGTATTCCTTTCGCACAGGTGCCTCCAACTCCCTGATTACCCAGGACAGATTGGCCCTTGCTGTGCAAACGGCTGCTTAGGGAGAGACTGTTTGCCTAAAACATTGTAAAATAAGCAATCCAGAATTGAATATTTTCCTAACCTTTCCTTAACCAAGAGCCTGAACAATTGAGGGATATTAATGGAAAAAAGCTTTTTTTTTCTATAAACAAAGCAAAGCACAAAAAATGGTGGGAATGATAATGATCATACAAAAACAATCGAATGCTAGTATAAAGAGAGACTCATTCAGTACCTTTGGCAAATATTGCAGCGTAGGCTATTTGGGATTCTTCATCAGAATATTATTTAAAAATAAGATGGTAAAGATGCATGACAATATTGTAATTGAAAATGTTTTTTGGCAAGTTTTTAGCTCTTAAAATTTTTTAGTAAGCCACGCTGTTACATAAAAAATTCTAAAATAAAATAAGATAAATTGTTATTAATCCTAAAGGGGAATTGCAGTTCTGGAGCAGCACAGAATAACACAGTAACATACAGTAGACAGTAAACAGCAGTGAAGCAAAAACATACACAAGCACTTGTGAGTACAGTATAATGGAACAGATGAGAGGGGAAATGAGGTCACTGCCGAGTTACATAAACAACCAACTTTTTTTTTTTTAATAGTTCCTTTAGGCATTTTGCAGCCTGTTGCGGTAAAACATCCCCCCATCCCCGAATTTCCTAAATAACTTTATTATATTTAATATAAAGAAATGATGGGAGGCCTAACTCTAACCCTAGGAGTACTGTGATCTAAACTGTGCTGAAGTCTATGCTTCCTTTCAACCATCCCCAGAAAGTTTTACCCTTGATCTTGTGAGAGTCTGGTTTGTTAAAGTGCCCTTTATTAGACTGACATGTCATTAAATGTCTGAAAACAGATGTTTAGAGTATATTCCTAGTCTTATTGAGAATATTTTCAGATTGTGAAAGTCATGTATTGTGGCCTTAACTGCCCCGGATTACACACACACTCACACACACACCCACAAACAATGAGGAACTTGCCATGCTCAGATGTCAGGTGACCACTACAGTCATGTCCTATTAATGAAGCTCACTATTTATTTGCTCTTTGTTGTTATTTATGGGTTATTTATTATGCAGTAGGTTTCCTAGTACACTTGACATTGAACTGCGTTATAAATGACCCATGAAAAACAGTTGGACACCATTGAACAAATGAAACCTGATGATTTTTTATGTTGGAGTTCATGCTAAAGGAAGCAACTTATTTTGTATTATCTGTATACAATGATAATTACAAGTGTAACAGAAATACTGTTGCCGTGTACTTATTATTTATTTGAATCCTTCCTACTTTTTCTACATATATAACTTAGCTTATTGTTATTAAAGCTCATAGAGCTGTAGAATGTTAGGTTGTCAAGGAATTTCCTAACTTCCACTAGCTTAAATATACTGATCATCCCTAACATTATGACCACCTGCCTAATATTAAGTTTCCATCATTGGATAGATCCTTACATTTTACACTAGGTGACTAACTAAATACATTTAAAGCCAAGTGATTAACCCAAGTACTAAATAAACAGATATGTCTTAAGTTGTCATTTTAAGTCACTTTCTAAGTGAAGCAACATTGATCTTTTCAGCAATTTGACTTACCGTAGCTCTTATATTGGCTCGGACTACATGAGCCAGCCTTCGCTCCCCATGTGCATCAGAGCGCCATCGGTGAGATCCCTTCCTTGGATCACTCATGAGCTGCAGTTTTGTAGTTGCTCTGACCCCATAATCTAGTCATCACAATTTGACCCTTGTCACAGTATCTAGAGTTAAAATATCTTGTTTCAATGGTACCTTCAAATGGATGAGATATATTAGGCAGCAAGTTAACATTTTGTCCTTGAAGTTGATGAATTGGAAGCAGAAAAAAAATGGGCAAGCGTAAGGATTCAAGTGACTTTGAAAACTTGTAATGGGTAGAAGACTGGGTCAGAGTAACTCCAAAACTGCATGTTCCTGTTCTGCAGTGGTCAGGCCCGAACAAAAGTGATCCAAGTAAGGACAACGTGTGGGTCACGGGTGGTCACGGGTCATCGATGCACATGGTGAGCGAAGAAACGCTACTGTAGATCAAATTGAGGAAAAGGTTAATGCTGGCTGTGATAGAAAGGTGTCAGAACACACAGGTCATTCCTGCTTTGTGGCAAAGGGGGAACTACTCAATAGTAGGCATGTAGTCATAAAGTTATGGCTGATCAGTGTACTGTATACTTTAGCTTATTTTTTTATTAAAGCCCATAGTGAGCTGTAGAATATTAGATTGTCAGGCAATTTCTTATAACTTTGCATATATAGATTATGTATAAATTTTCACTAGCATGAATGAAATAACTGTGCATTTATTCAGATTTAGACTCAGACAGATACAGATTAAATGCATGAGTTGGTGAACTGCATCAGTGGGGAAAAGATGACGAACTTAAAAAAATCAGAAGTGGGCCTTAGAGCTAAAAAAAAAAAAAAATTACTTCACAACCTTCACAACCCCTGGCTCCAGTATAATGCAACACAAGACTAGATCTTTGAATAACACTGGAGTTTTCAAAATATAGACATATTTATTTATTTATATGATGTTATGTAATTTTGAAATGCCGAACATAAGCATTTAACTTTTCTACTTTATAGGCGTGTTTGAACATGTAGAACTTGTCAATCACGGCGCAGCGCTCGCGGTCTCACACACTCACCTTGTTTCAGCACTTTATTCCTCGTCTTTTTATCCAGCTCTATCGGCTTGAGCGGCTCGCGCATGTCGATGCCAAACGGACTCGGACCGGAAGTACCAAACACATATTTGAGGATTAACGCGATGAACAAGGCTGCAACGATGAAGCCTACAGAGAGCCACATTTTGAATCGATCTGCTCACTCCAGGAATCGCTGGCTGGCAGTGTTGTCAGTTGCACTCGCTGAGCTTTTAACTGCGGGAACGCCCCCCTGTCCTAAACACTTCCGTGTTTCCGTCTTCCGACAGAGGGCGCGCGAGATCACAGTTTAAGAATGGGTCAAAGAAGCGCTGCGCAGTAATCAAGTCATTAAACGTTCTGTAGTTACAAAAAGGCAGCACGGTGGCTTAGTGATTAGCACTGTCGCCTTGTGTAATTTTGTGTGTGTAATCACACACACACACACACAAAACACCATTGGCAGTGTGTGGTTTAATGATTTCTGTTTATGGTCTAATCTCAATGCAAACTGCTGTGTCATGGTTACACAATTAATTCAATAAATAAACTAAAAATCTATGCCATATAATCTATTCATCCGTCCAGAAACCTGATGTAGTTCAGATAGGGACTATGGTACTTACCACTGTATTTATTCTCGTGGTAGGACCTCCGGTCAACACCCACACACTATGGGCAATTTGGGAACGGCAACAGTGCTAATCACTAAACCACTGTACCACCAGCCCATATACTGTATTAGAAATTCAAATAACCACCAGTGACATCACATTTATATGTATTTTGATGCTTGTTGGTTTACATGTTTCATTTATGTAATACAGGTGAGCATGGAGGCAGCACGGTGGTTAGCACTGTCGCCTTGCACCTCCAGGGTCCTGGTTCGATTCCCAGCCAGGCTCGATTCCCAGCCAGGCTCGATTCCCGTCTCTGTGTGCATGGAGTTTGCATGCTCTCCCTGTGCTTGGTGGGCTTTCTCCGGGTCCTCCGGTTTCCCCCCACAGTCCAAAGACATGCAGATTAGGCTGACTGGCGTTCCCAAATTCCCAAAATAGCAGTATAGAAGATGAATGAGTGAGTGAGGTGAGCATGGTGGGGTAGTGCACCTCCAGGGTTGACTGTTCGATTCCTGATCTGTGAGTGTGTGTTTGTATGTTCTCTCTGTGCTTGGTGTGTTTCCTCCCATTGGCCAAAGACTTCCAAAGTTAAGATAATTAGCATTTCCAGCGCCTGTACTGTATACGTGCACGAGTGTGTGCATTTTTGTGCCCTGAAATGGACGAGGTGCACCCCGCCTATATTGTCTTGAGTCACCTGGCATAGGCTCCAGGCCTCCCGCAACCCTGTACATGATAAGCATTATAGAGAATGAGTAAGTGAGCCAGATAGATTTTGATGTGGCGGCTAAAACCAGATGAAGAAATAGCTAAAGAACGCATAGTAGAAAGCAGAACAATTTACAATGTGCTATTTCTTTTAAATAAAGCTGACCATATATATATAAACTTACTATGTATACAGCAAACAGTATAAACAAAAACAAAAAAAAATATTAATTTTTCTATGCTAAACTTTAAAAATCAATATCATAATTATTAAATAAATAAAAATCTATTTTATATCATAATTATTTCCTGTTTAGAAAACAAAAACTCTAATGATGAGACAAACCAAGTTTTGCCCCACAATTTTAGTGCAACACTAATTAAACATGTAGGCTTGACCTAGGTTTTGTAAAGATGTCTCCAAACAAGTTAGAGCCAGGACAGACTTCTACTAAATGTATGCCAAATGTAATACTTATTAACCACATTAATAAGTAAAATAAAAGTAAGTGAAAATAAAATAAATTGCAAATGTAAGTTAAGGAGAAGAAGAGGAAGAAGAAGAAAACATACAGTAGAGAATCTAATTATATCATACAATAGATTTTACAAGACAGAGCCAAGCAATCACAAGGTAATCCCACACATCCTCATTTATGAAATTTGAGGACAGTTCTTCTTATTTGTTCCTCTTAAATGTTTAGGTTTGCTGACCAGGTCTCCTTCAGTTTCTGACATGATCACTACTTTAGTTGTACTGTACCATATAGATAGATTTGTGCACAGTACAACTCAGCAACAAAATGCGGTTTAGCATCTACTATATACAATATTTCACTCACTCACTCATCTTCTATACCACTTTATCCTGTATTCAGGGTCGCAGGGGGCCGGGAGCCTATCCCAGACGAATTAGGGTATGAGGTGGGGTACACCCTGGACCGTCCATTGCAGGGTACACACATACACTCATTCACACACTATTTAGGAATGCCAGTTAGCCTAATCTGCATATCTTTAGACTGTGGAAGGAAACCCACCAAGCACAGGGGGGAACATGCACACAGAGACAGGAATCGAACCCGGACCCTGGAAGCACACGGCAACACGGCCTCCACAAAATGTAACCACTACACCAGCGTACCACCACTATATATGTATTTAAATTAAATACATACTGTATGGGCACATAATAGTGGCTTATAAGGCTAATTATACAGTTTATATTGGCTTATTTGCTTATAAGGCTAAGCCATAGATTTTGTATACATACCATTATATACTGTATAAATAATACATAAAATGTACAGAATAATGGAGTTGTGGAATGAATTACAGGTAATAAGGTGTCAGGAGTTTAAGTTTGAGGTTTAACAGTGTAGTGTATAGTTTAGCATGGTGATGATTGTGGGAAAGAAGCTGGACCTGAACCTGCTGGTTCAGCTGGTTTTCATGATAGAAAAATGTAAAATATTGTATGGAACTGGCAGGCCACCTAAAAGAAGGACATTTTGCCATTTTTCCTCAAAGAGGAAGAGACAGTTCACGACATCAGCAAATAAGGAAAGAAACGGTTACTCTTTCCCAACGCAGATGGAGCAGATCTGCAAAAACAACTTCTTTGCACAAGAGAAAAGCATCTCACATCTCCACTCAGAACGATGTAGAGCAGCACGAGTGCCTTGAATAGGGAAGTTTCCCCATGCATTTGTGCATTTGAATGCATTTCCTCTGGGCCCTAGAACAGAGAACATACAAAGCTTTAGGGACACGTACCATGTTAATCAGTTAAAGTATGCCACTAGGGCAGATATAAAATTATATATGTGTGTACATGTAGAATGTATGATGTCTTTGTGTTGGGTTCAACATGTTTACTATAAACGTAAGGAGTGTAATCAACCTGTACAGCCCTTGCTATACAGTAGATAAAGGTATGAATGTGTATGCAAGACATGGGATGTTTAGTATCAAATGAAAGCTCTGTATATTCAATGAACGTTGATGTGCATGAAATCTTAGTCATATGAACCAGACTCATGTTATACACTTTACCTAAATTACTAAAACTCCACTGAGATGGCCTCCCACGTGACAGAGCAAACCACAGGTTAAATGTACCGTATGCATGAAAAAGAGGAACCATGCGGGGCTTGACTACGCCCATAACCATCTCTGATTGGAACAAACGGCTGTGGGACAGACCTTCACTGTGAGATTAAAAACCTAAGGTCTGAGCAGCCTATGCACGTTTTTTGAACGTCACGCCGGCTGAATGAAGCAAGCGGACGCCTCTCTTGCTCCGCTCAAGGCTCTGCTCTTGTGACTTTCTCAGGTCTAGTAAACATTACTAGAAGAACTCCATTAACTTTGACCCTCTAAATTGTTTGTGTGTGTGTGTGTGTGTGTGTGTCTGAATGATTAAAATAGCGTAGTTTTATGTAACGTAGATTAGTTAAATAAATTCTTGCTTCTTTATAAAGAACTATTGTCTTGGTCATGTATTTTAAAGTTTAAACATTAGCCCAGATCGTATGTTACCTTGCTCATAATTGCTAAATACTCTAAATACTATTTTGTGTTATCATCGGTGGCCACGTGATAAGCAGAACTGGTAAGATATGTGTGACTTTATAATGACTGCATGGTAATTTTCTCTTAAGTGACAGCAGACCATTTTTACAAATTTGACAAATATAATGTGTGTTTTAATAAGTTTAAAAATGTATCAATAATAACATGAGATAGATGAAATCATTGCCCTACTAGTTTTTAAAGTCAGTATTTTTATTGGAACTTTTTTTTTTATATTAAAACTCTAGCCAAATTCTGAAAGCAAATAAGCAGCAGAACCACATTCACAGAGTTTGAAAATGTCCCAATGTCAAAAAAGCTTTATCAAGCATAAACACTAGCACAATTATAGCAGGTATGTGTAACAGCATAGCATGGTTCAAAAAGGAGCTAAATGCTGCTTGATCTGTTCAATAAATTTCACAGATCCTCTTTTGTAATGTTATACAAGACACATCTGCCCATTTCTCATCATAATAAACCACACAGTCTTCTCCTAGTGGGTCGATTTCTTTATAATCATCTGGAGTGTATTTCCACCATCTTAAAAAGAGAAAAAAATTACGCTCAAATTCTAAATAATTTTCTTTTTTTATTATTAGAAAACACCTGCCTTTGAACAATATCATTTTAAATTTGTTATAATAGTGATAAGAGTACCTCAAGAAATACCTATTTAGGAAAGAAACACTGAGAAAATAAAATAATATCTTACGAGACATTTTTATCTAAAGGTGTCCCATCTATCCAAAGCCACACATCCTCTTTTTCAGCATCTGTCAGTCCAATCCAGTACAGAGAAGAACCTCCAAGATTGACCATCAAACCAGCAAGGAGCTCCTGAAATGCAGCCATATCATGCAGATTCAGTACTGTATGTACAGTACTTAGGAGCTTGTGTGGCTAGGAAATATACATTTCTATGCAAAATTACACGTTTTGTTGATTATTTTTTTAATTGAAAAGTAAGGAGTAAGCACATTATACTGATGATTTTTTATTTTATTTTTATTGTTTAATTTTGAGTGATCCTTGCATTTTGAATTGCAGCATGTTTATGATCTCTCCACATTTAAGTCAGGTGACTGTGATGGCTACTTAAAGAGCTTAAGTATGAATTCAGTATACGTTTTTTGGATTATTTCCCATCTAAGAAGCCAACATCATTTCAACTTCTATTTCTTGATGTAATAAGAAAAATTGTGTAATAAGTTTGCAGGTAAGGTCTCCTTCTGAAGGATCTTCCATGCAGATCATGTTTATTTAAACAGCATTGCAGAATAGAACAATGAACCACAATTCCTGTGTTAGCCATAGTTTCATTCAGTTCTTTAATGTCATATAATGGTTTTGCTTTGCCTTTTTTCTTGGTCATTAAAGTAAAGCAGTAAAGTAAGTAAAGCCTTTATTTTGTCACATATACATTACAGCACAGTGAAATTCCTTCTTCGCATATCCCAGCGTAATTGGGGTCAGAGCGCAGGGTCAGCCATGGTACAGCGCCCCTGGAGCAGTTAGGGTTAAGGGCCTTGCTCAAGGGCCCAACAATAGCAACCTGGCTGAGCTGGGAATCGAACCGCCGATCTTCCGATCAGTAACTCAGTGCCTTAGCCCACTGAGCGCCCACTGCCCCTTTATAAAACTGTTTTAAGAGTTTTCTTGGACTTACGTACACCCTACACTGATTTTCACTGCCATTTTTAATGACTTTTGGAAATCCAGTAGGACCAATTGCCTTCAGAAGTTACCTAATTAGTAAATAGAGCACATCTGTGTGTAACATCTCAGTGTAAATATAAGATGTAAATATAATTCATGTTATTTAACGAACTTTTCAGGGCTTCACAGAACAGCTTTATTTATTCTGGGGTTAAATTACACACAAGTGTAAGGGGGTTAAATACTTTTGCAAGGCATATAAAACCAAAAATATATGATATGGCACTGTTTATTTTTCAGCATACATACATGTTCCTCTTTACTGTTGATGATCACTAGGTCTCCCCCAAGTTCCTGACAGCTCTCTCTGCTGGAGGTCCAGTTCATTTTGTCACTGGGAAAAATGTAGACTCTCTCCTTGTAAGTCACGTGTTGATCTTCTGTTTTTGAACAGGGAAGTTGTGTACGTAAAAAAAAAAAAAAAAATAGCATGAAAACTGTGTATATACACACATATATATAATAATAATAATAATAAATAATTATGTAATTTTTTCATTATTTTCTTTATGACCATATACCAATAAATGTTCTTTTTCAAAAGTAATTCATTTCTAATCAAGTGTTTTTCCCCCCTGCATTTTACTACACATTGTACCTTGTATAACTTTGTATGTAACAAATAAATTCTTTAATCCTACAGTATAATCTATTATAATTAATATATACTGTAATACATTATCATTTATTATGATTATGAATTGTTAATTATTACACCCTCAAGGACTGATTGAAACTGCACAATATGACAGACAATAAAATGTTAAAATACTCAAAATTGAGAGTAATGATCATGAGGATACATACGTTTAGCTGAACAGTTCCTGCTGTCCTCAGAGAAAGTGACAGGGCTCCAATTAAGTTTGCAATCTTTACATGAATAAATAAATAAATAAATAGTCAACAATATTTAAATCATATTGGGGGAAATTGTATTAAACAAAATAATATATAATTTATATGTACACTGTCTGGCAAAAAAAGAAAATCGCCATTTCAGAAGAATCTAATTAGTGGGCTGCATCAAGCAATAAAAACAACTAACAACTTGTAAGATTTCACTTTGGAGCAATGGAAAATCTTGTGGTCTGATCTGTTCAGATTGACCCTGTTCCAGAGTGATGGGGTAAGAAGGGAAGAACATGAAGTGATCATGCACAGTGCTCGCTATAAAAGTCTCTGGAGGCAGTGTTATGCTTTAGTTGGTCAAGTTTAGACTCAATGACTCACTGTTATGAGGCAATAAAATGAAGTCAGCTGATGACCTGAATGTACTGAATAGTATGTCACATCACATCACATGCAGTTTTTTCCCCCTGATTCTCTGGCACATGCATATTCCAGGACATAAATTGTCAAAGAGTGCTTCTGGGAGCATGAAGAATCATTTTCATACATAACCTGACCAACACATTGTGTGCTGTAATCAAAGCTAAAGACGCAATCTTGGAGAGTGATTTTGATTCAACTGAGTTTAATTTTTTTTTTTTTAAATGATGAATAAACTTACAGAAATAAGTAAGAAGTGCATTTGCCATCAAGGAGAGAACAAGGAGAATAGAAATAGAGATCACCATCCGAAACCCATGTCTCTTACCACTTCCTGACCCATGATCTGAAAAACAGATTCAGTGGAAAACAGTAGCAACACAGCATTTACAGCTTGAAATTACAACTTTGTTAAACCACATGGTAGCTCTTAGGTTCATAAATGAGTTACTGTGTTGTGACTTGTTTTCCATTCCAGTGTGAAAAACTGTTGCACTTTTTGTGGTCTTAAACATTATGAGTTTTGTAGGTTTTGGTCTGTCTCTGTTGTGATAATAAAGGCAAAAGGTTATTGACAGGTTTCATTTTGAAAGGTTGGTGTCTTCAAGGTTCATTAATTACCTTTAAAGCTGGTGGTTAATAACTGAAATCTATTTGTCTATTTAAAAAATGACATTCCACATGTTTCCCTAGTATATATTTTTAATTTGTTCACATTTCTGTATGTTTGTTTCGTTAAAACAAACCAGGTAATATCAAGATTTCATTTGTGAACCTTATTACTAATTTTGAGTTAACAGTGTATTTCTGGCACACTCTCAGTTTTCTCGGGATAGGCTTTGGATTTTTCACTGGAAAAGATACAATGATGTGCGCTGCCTGTGCAAAGCTCTGTTATGCAAGCACCACTTTACATTTAAAGCTAAAAAGCCTACTGAAAATTCTACGAAAATTACATTCCTTTTTTTCTATAATATTTATTTTATAAAATAATTTTATGTGAATACAAAAACACAACTTTTATGCATCATGCCACCTATATATATATATTATTTTCTACACAAAAATATATTATTATTATTAATAATAATAATAATAATAATAATAATAATAAGAAGAATACATTTTTCATAACTGATGAAATACAGTAGGTGATGATATACTGTATGTACAGTACTTAAAAGTATGACTGCATATCTGACTTTTATACTGTAAGTCAGGGTTGAAACTTTTCCAGTGCCACAGCAATAATGTTATTTTGTTTAAAACAGTAAAACTGCGTCCCGCACACTCACCTCTGTTAAAGGTAATATTTCTGTAGATGTGCTCTCCCTGGCGCATGGTTCACGGCAGTAACAGCTCAGCGTCGGTGCTTCAGAATAAATATACATGGAATAGGAGGGGAGGGTCTGATATACTGTAAGTTATGTCAGGGGTATCTTACACTTACCTCAGCTTGTGCAAAATGCATTCTTAATCTATTTATTAATAAACAAAGGTGTAACGATATCTTTAATTCATTTTTGATTGATGTACCTGTCATTTTAGATCCAGATATCATTGCAATTTTTATTCATTTATCTAGTTACAGACTTAGGGACAGGACTTTTTCGTTTTTTACTCCAGTGACCAAATAAGTTCACAATATAACATTGACTCTTAATGCTATTCAGCAGGATATAATGGACGAAATATATCTTTTTCCTTTCCTTTACACAAAATTATACCAAGTGAGCTTAAACCTACGATTTTTTCTCTCTCCAGATTTCAAGGCTGATGATACTCTAATTATGGATCATTTGTTTTTGTGGCTGTAAAATTTATATTTTGAAAATCTTATCTTACATGACTACTTGTATAGCATGTACACTATATAATTTACTTGGTAGATGTTTTAATTTTTAAGTACTTTTATTTACTCGTCCTGGTTAGTTATATAAAACAATAGACTATTATAACTAATAAAAAGATTTATCTTTCTCAGGTAGTGGTGGGATAAAATGTGTTTATGGGCCTGTCAGCACTTACAGACCACATAGGTAACCTTTGTTCTGTTCTTTTTTTTTTTTTTGCCTGCTTGGGCTTTTCTTCTCAAATAACTTCAGGTTTCCGTTAGGTTATGTTTTAGCTTTCACCTTGGCACGCGAGTGGAAAAAATGCACAAGCCTGCACATAAGCATCTGTCCTCTGTCCTCGCTCCATTACTAAAATATATACAGTCGTTGATCTAACTGTGGAAGATTTTTTCACTGCGGCCCTTATCCACACTCAACTTTAACAAGGACAATATTTTTCATGTTGACGTGGGTTTACTGTACATGTTTGATATTACAGAACACGAAAATCAGAGTTTTCATTAGAAGGCATATGACATGTCTAAATGCCTGAATGATAAACATCATGATATTACATATTCCTGCTGATAAAAAAATATATATATTCTTAATCAGTTTTATGTAGAGAGATATTCTGGTATTGGACAGCACTTTCTTTACGTGCCCATGTAGATTTATGTAAATCTACGTAAATTTAGAATACAAAAATGAGAAACTATTCAAATCTATTGCTGGAAATATTTTAAATCACAGGTATTCTCTGGTATCTTATGAATTATTTTATAATGAGTTATAGAAACACTTACAAAATTAAAATGAGCACATTTAATAGTTACACAATTTCAACAAGAAATCAAGAATCTCCACGCCATATTGGTAGTCATGTTACATCAAAAAGACTAACTACACATTTCATTATATAGTTTAAATCGCATCATGTCTTGTTGAAAAATGTAATGAAAAAAAAAAATTCATTTGTTTCAGAAGTAGGAGGGAGTTCAGTGAGTGCAACTGATCTCGCAGATTCTCCTTTCTGCTGTTGAACAGGACAGATCCATCCACTGGCCATCATAATAACCCACACACTCTTCTCTCTCTAAAGCGCTGTCCCCTAAAGTGTGCATCCACCACCTTGAAAAAGTATAAATAAATAAATAAATAAATAAATAAAAATTCAACCTCATTCTAAAATTGCAGCATATGCAGATAGATGTGATATACATTTCTTCGAACAGGTGAGTTATGTGGACAGATTTCTCTTAGCTAGAAGTAAAAGCCCAAAAATGTTACAGCATAACAAAAACCTTGTGCACAAGTGAAGGTCATGAATACATGATTTGTCAGGGTTTGGTATAGAAGAGCCAAAAGCTGAACATCTTTAAGATGATTTGGAATCACCAGTCCTCCTTACTCCACATCACTGCTCAACCTCACTAATGCCCTTAATCACAGCTCATTCCAAAATGACCGGAAATCTTTCACGGAAGACTGGAGGCTGTTAAAAGCATAAAGGAGGACCAACTCCCTATTATTGCTAGTGATTTTGGGATAGACTGTTTAACAGGGACGTACCCTAAACCCTAAAACCACCTGCTTAAAATTGTGTAGGGCCCCCTTGTGCTCTGAATGTATGCTGTGGTACATTATCTGGCACCAACCTATTATAGCAAAAGATCCTTCAAGTCCTGCCAGTTGTGTGGTGGGGTCTCCATAAATCAGACGTTTTAGTCTAGCAAAATCCTCCATGAAGGACTGATCCATTTTGATATCGGCGGAATTTCAAGGACATTTCCTTAAACCCTTCTTGAACAATTTTGTGTGTGGCATGATGCATTATCCTTCCGGAAGATCTTAATGTCGTTAGTGATACTGTTTAACATTTAACATTTTAACAATTGCAGCATTTGGCAGATGCTAGGCAGACTTACATTTGATATCTTTACATATCTGAGCAGTTGAGGGTTAAGAGCCTTCCTCAAAGGCCCAACAGGGGAAACAACTTTCTTTCCAGGAAGTTGTGTACTTTGTCTACAAAAACGTTTAGGTACATTGTATGTGTCAAAGTAATTAATTCATATGAATGCCTGGACCCAAAGTCCCACAGCAGAACATTGCACAAAGCATCACATTATCCCTGCTTGCTTGCCTTCTTTCCACAGTGCCACATATGCAGAACACTTTTCAAACGGTCTGTGTTACAGCAACTATTCTGCAGGATCGGTCCATGCATTAATAAGCCTTGGGTGCTCATGACCCTGTCACCAGCTCAGCTCTTCTCCTTCCTCCTGACCAGTGCATACTGGGAACACCACACAAGACCTGCCATTTTGGAGATGCCCTAAACCCAATTGTTTAGTGATCACAATTTGCCCCTCAGAAGCCACACAGATCCTTCTGCGTGTACACTGTTCCTGTTTCTAACACACCAATTTCAAGAACCCTTTTGACAGTATAATGTATATAGAGTTGTGCAGGAAGACCCCATAAAACATTTATTTATTTATTTATTTATTTATTTATTTAAAAAGAAAGAACGAAAGAAAATCTTACGAGAGATTCTTCATGAGAGGTGTTTCATCTACCCATAGCCACCATCCCACCTTTCTCAGACCAATCCAGTGCAGAGAATTACTAAATCTGTTCATTGCACCAACCAGGAACTTCTAAAGAACAGATAATCAAGCACACATATTATAAATATAAATATTATACCATAAACATATTATACACTTTTTTCTTGTTCTTGCATCATACATGTTCCTCATTACTGTTGATGATCACCAGGTCTCCCCCTAATTCCTGACATTTCTCTCTACTGGAACTCCAGGTCATTTCATCAGTGGGGAAAATGTAGAGTCTGTCTTTGTATTGTATTTGATGCTCTACAGGAGGAAAAGAACAGAAAGATATTGAACTACATTATACAGTACATCAACACCGAAAGTGTGGAACAGTAAAATCGAGAATTACTGACAGTGTTTGACAGATTACACACCTCTAGCTGAGCAACTTCTGATTTGGTCAAGTGAGATGACTGGTACATGCTTGCTTTTACTATCTAAAAAAATGAAAGAATCATGAAACAAACATTCCCTGGAAAGACATAAAGTACATCACAAGACATGGACATGCATAGGACAGAGCTAAAGTTGCTAAAGAATCTGCCCATTTCCCCTATTTGGCTGAGGTCCCAATCAGGAGGAAATAAATAAATTAATTAATGTTGTATTTTTGTTCTTGTGGCTGTATAAACACAAGTAATACATAATTGCTGAAGTTACACGAGTTATATTAAATTAAATTAACTTTTATAAGATTTTAAATGGCATGCCATGTCTATTAAAGGTATAATAATAATAATAATAATAATAATAATAATAATAACAATAATAATAATAATAACAACAACAACACAAAGTAATGGCATGTCACCATGCACCTTTTTGCTCAGGTTTAGAGTAATTGCCCCTCAAAAAGTCTGTGCGCTTCCCAAAAACGCAAATGGCACATACCTGCCGGCAACACAACATACAGTAGGTCAATAATAGGAGGCTTCAGACTTCAAACTTCAAACTGGATATGTCAGCTAAGTTATCATTACTTTTATATAGGGTAAATTTTCACCACTATCGGAATATGGGAATGACGTCGCAAAAATATAGAACTATCAAAATGAGCACATTCCCCCCCAGCACAATCTAGGCAATATGATGACCTGAATTTTAGTTCAACTACTCAAACAACATTTGGCAGACATTTCCACAACAGTAACTGTAACTATGATAAATTGAAGAAAACTAAGTACTTTCTGACATATGAGGCTTAAATCAAACTTCACTCATGCACACACACGAAACACTTGCATACACACATATGGAACAGTCACACATACATCTTATATACTGTAACTGCTCAAACAACTACTGTACATATGAAATGCGTTCACATACACACAAACTCTTCGTGCACACACACCTACTGTATGGCACGCGCGCACACGCAGTATAATACTCAAGATGCGTTCCGATTGGCCTGAAGTACCCTGCGAAGTGCACTACACAGGGTGTTCAGTCATGTTAAGTGTGATTACAACCGCAGGGAGTGAAACTGCTCAGTTCAAGGGGAACTGTAATGGTGTAGGGAACGTGTGAACAACAGATTTTGACTTCAGCGGAAAAACAGAATGAAAAATCAGGCACTGCGTATGGCTGGAGCTTTAAAAAATTTAACTCGAAAAAGGATTTATATATTTATTATAATTATTATCGAGGATGACATCATATAAATAGTACACAATAATTTAAATTTACATTTTTATCAAGAAATCCTTAGTATTGTATAGGTTAGTAATCTGTAAAAAAGCAATAAATAAATAAATAAATAAATAAATAATACATCTTGTAAATTAATTGAATAATTTATCCATAAGTTATAAACGTTTCAATACGCTATATATTTTATAATGGTATCAGTTTTTGTTTCAATAAATATTCTATATTTAATAAAAAATATTCTCTCTCTCTCTCTCTCTCTCTCTCTTTCTCTTTCCACAGCAGCAGCGACAGGTATCCGAGGAGCTGTATCATACTGAACATGGTTTACAACAGCACCTGGACCTGCTGGAGCGGTACTGTCAGAACTGGGCCCTGACAGTCAATCTGGCCAAAACCAAAATTGTTATCTTCCAAAAAAAAGGCAAGATTTCAGGAAAATCTTGTTCACAGTTCACTCTGTGAACACCGCCCTAGAGTATTCGTTACACTATAACCAACTGGGACTGAAAATCAGCGCCTCATGAAGCTTTGATCTGGGAGTGGATGCACTGAAAGAATAAGAATGAAGAGCTCTATATGCAATCAAGAAAAGATTCTACAGAATAAAAATCCCATTAGAATCTGGTGTAAAAAAAATTTGATAGCACAATTGCGCCTATTGCATTATACAGGTTGTGAGGTTTGGGGTCCACTCAGTAAACACGACTACAATCGCTGGGACAAACATCCCACAGAGTCCCTGTATGCAGAATTCTGTAGAAATCTCCTCAAAGTTCAGAAAAAAAACTCCAACCAACACATGCAGAGCAGAATTAAGCAGATTCCCGCTGATTATAGCCATCCAAAAAAGAGCAGTAAAATTGTATAAACATTTTAAACTGGGTAGAGAAAACACCCTGGAGTACGCAGCACTGAGAACTTAAGAGCTCAGCCCTAAACCCAGTCCCCTCTGTCAGCTGGTCCTGAGACTCACTTACACACTACCCTAACAGAGTGCAGTCTCAGAGCAGCACTGCTTACCACAGTCTAATCAGAATCAGCCTAATTACTTATCAGATGAGAAGAGTGTATCTGGAGCACTGGGACAGTCAGACCCAAACCTGCCCAGAGAGCAGAGACTGTGTTCGCAGTGTACGAGCGCGGGGCAGCCGAAAGACCATCAACAACCCTAAGTGTGTTAGGGTAGTGTGTTAGTGAGTCTCAGGACCAGCTGACAGAGGCGACTGGGTTTAGGGCTGAGCTCTTCAGTTCTCAGTTGCCACTGCAGACAATCCAGTTCGCACACAAGCTTGGCACACTGTAAAAAATAAAATCTTAACTTAACTCAAACTTTCAAGGCAAATTGCTACACAGCCTTTTTGAGTTAACTTTTAACCCAAGTTGTTGACTTAACTCAAAAAAAAAGCTGTGCAGCAAGTTGCCTTGACATTTTGAGTTACCTCAACTTGTTGTTGACTGAGTAAGGTCTCCAAACTTATATTCTTTTGTTAAGTTAAAAGTGTTTTGATAGTTTCAAAGACTTATTAATTGAATAAATGTGAACTTGTCACATAAAATACGTGTTTAAATTTACTGAAGCAGGTTATTTGTAATTAACATGTAATACAATGTAATTAAAAAAGCTGTAACTGCATGCTTAAAAGTTTCTTCCAAATTTTATTTTAAACCAAAAGGAACACACTACAACCACATTCCTTGACTTTCAAATAAAAGTAAACTAAAAGAAACACGGAAAGATGCCTTTTACAGTCTAAATTTCACTAGTTTAAATTTAACTAGTTTTCACGAGTCAGCTTTTTCATGTCTTATTGTCCAGATTACTAATAAATACTCATTATGCCAACATTTTGCTAGTTGGATTTTTTACAGTGCAACAGCAAGGCTGTTTAAAAAGCGCTACTACCAATCAGGGAGAATGAAGCGACAAGTCAGTCTATACTGAACTGACTTCCGTTTACACTGAGAATCACGTGTCATGTACTGTGCGTGTTTGTGAGCGGAAACTTTGTGTGTACGGTATGTGCGCGCGTCTCAGATGTAGTTGTTTGAGCACTTGGTACACCACCTCACCAGTGGTTTCCAATAACAATACACACCACCATATCATATTTATGTATGGCGCAAAATTAACTGTTATGTTTTTTTTTAAATAAATAAATAAAAACCATTCTATAAACATTATATACTGAGATATCGTCAGCATACCTCCAGCTGAGAAATTCCTGGCATGCTCATGTGGTATATCTGATGCCAATTTGAGGTGAAAATCTAAAAGGAATAGAAAAGTAAAACCTTTACAACATCTTTGCATAGATTAAACCTCTACTAGATAAATATAGTGCGTTATGGTAGTATGTTATCTAGGTCAAAAGTATGCGGACAGCTGAACATGACACCCATACTATATGTACGTTTTAAACATGCTATTCAAAAACCATTGACGTTAACTATGAGGTTGATTCCCCATTTTGCTATTATAATAATCTTTCCACTTTGGTATGCGTTTCCACTACATTTTGGAAAGTGTCTATAAGGGTTGGCATCCATTAACATTATAAGGTCAGGGGAACCAATCCATTTGAGGTAAGTGAGGTTGAGTTCAGGGGTTTGTGCAGGACACTCTTCCATAACAACCTTGAAAAACCATGTCTTCATGAATCTCACATCGCGCATAGTAGCGCAGTTTGGGCCTGACCCCTATGTTCCAATCAAGAGAAAACTCAAAGGAGACTTACTGTATGATGCAAAATTCACTATTTAGTCATTTCCCTACTTTTTTGACCTATTTCCATTTGTGTATTGGTCAGGCCTTAAACAAGCCAATTAAATTTGCCCAATAATGTGGCTTGTTTGCATGGCTCTTATGTCCTCTGGTGGGTGGGACTCAGAAATAGCTCATTTACATAGACACTGAAACATTTGAATGCATTTGGAGGCAGCATGAAATAAAGGGCATTTGAGGTATGAAAAATACATTATGCGAGAAATTAAAGGAATTCTTGTCAAAGAAATAGTCAAATATGGGCCCTTTAATGTTGAAGACATCATAGATCATTTAGCCCTTTCTGGCAACGGTTTTGGGGAAAAAAACACCTTTGGGTGAGGTGCTCAGGTGTCAACATAGCTTTGGCCATAAAATGTACAAAAGCTGACTGTTGACAGATCGTTTTAATCTAAAATTAATTATATTATTTACAGCACTTACAAAAATAGGACAGAAGAGCATTGGCCATCAGAGAGAAGAAGAGGAGAACAGAAAGTGTGACCACCAAACGATAAGCACATCGTTTACCACTTCCTGGACTCTCATCTACAAAGAAAGATTTTTAGGTATCTGGTGCAGCAAAACGCTTAAGACATTTCAGATGATGACATTGCAATTGCAATGATTTATACAAACAAAAAACATGTCTCTCGGGCATTTGCTTGATGTACATTGCAAAAGAATAAAAATCCTACATACGCCCCTTGTATGTGTATGAATTGAAACTGGGACTAATTCTTTGAGAAAGATATGTAAATATGTAAATATGTACGAACCTAAGCTTTATAAATGATCGTATGAACATCAGTTTACACATTTTGAGTAGCTTTTGTTATCCAATCACAACGAGTTTCAACTATCCAAAAAAAAAAAAAATGGTGCAAAATTTATACCCTACTTTCTTTAAATATACCATGCTTTAATATTTAATTCAATAATAGTTACACTGTATGTAAAGTGCTACTGTATCTTTGTTACAATTGTTCTAAAAAGGTAAAAAAATAAAATAAAAATTAATTAGTTTTATTAATAAATATTATAAATATTGTCTTCCAATAGCTTTTTGGAAGACAAATCGACAAGCAACTTTTTTGAAACAAAATTGCATCGCTAACGCTCACCTACAACGTTGCAGTAGATGTTTTCGTCCTGCTTCATAGCTTGAGACGGAAAATACTGTATTGTAGGTGTCTTACACAATTGTTTTAGAATAAGGGCACTTCCCTGGGCAGGGCCTGAGAAACTGTACAACACCTGCATCACTTCCTTTTCTCTCTACTTATATTGTCTTTGTAAAGTTATTTCGCATGTGCAATGTTTTTTTGCTCAGGCATTTTTAAAGCTCAGCCCCCTCCACAGACCACAAATATGGTATGAACCCCCCAGTAGTTTAGTACAGTATATAATGTCAGGCTTTATTTTGTTCCTAACATTATGTTATTGAAGTAAATAAATTACTTTTTTTTTTATTTCTGAAAGCATTTTAAAAGTTCATCACTGTATGTCTGTCAGGAATAGAGTACACATACTGGTAGATTTTATTTATTGTTGCTCTTATAATTTATATAAATGTCAAAATGAACAGAAAAATTAAGCTCAAACTTGGTCAGACAAGACATTTTCCTTACACATATTATATTACTCAAATGGCACGATAACTCACGTTAACCAAGTTTGACAGAAATTCATAATTCATAATGGATAAGAATTTTAGGGGCCAAAGTTGATCTGAAGGAACCACAATAAGTGAGACATAAATCCAGCCTGGGTGAGAAGTTATTTCATCATCTACCCATATGAGGTAGGATGATCTTGGATGAAATCAACTTTATTTAATACCGAGAGAAGATTATATATATATATATATATATATATATATATATATATATAAACTCTGCACAGATGGTAAACCTAGTTATGAATTGATTAGTGGGAATTTTAATATAAATAATACATTCGAACATTTTGAAGACCACAAAAGTTATCAACGCTCATTTTACAACTGTGTTGAAAGATTAGAATCCATGAAGAAATACTTCACACATACATTACTCTAATATAATGTAGCTCATTCATTCTAAGAGCTTTCATGATCTACACTGCCTGGCCAAAGTGGAAAAACATTTATTAGCCTGGGTCAAGCATCAAAAAAGGGAAATTTGAGATGACTGGAATTGAAGAAGAATTCACAGGAGAAATCACAGTTATGTTTAATGAGAGTGAAAGTGGTGTGATGCGAACACACAGGAGTGGGACTAAACAGCTGTGTGTCCATAGGAAAAGCACTTGTGAGACAAACTAGGAGAAAAAAAAGCTTCGGTTTGCTAGGGAGCATAATGATTAGACTTTGGAGCAATGGTAAAAGGTCATGAGGTCTGATGAGTTCAGATTGACCCTATTCCAGAGTGAGTGTTGCATCAGGGTAAGAAGGCAAGGGCATGAAGCGATCCACTTATCATGCGTAGTGCCCACTGTACAAGCCTCTGGAGGCAGTGTCATGATCTGGGCTTGATTCAGTCGTTCAGGTCTAGGCTCAGCAATGTTATGTGGCAATAAAATGAAATCAGCGGATGCCCTGAATGTACTAAATGGCCATATCTATGTTTTTTTTCTCTCTCTTTCCTGCTGGCATGGGCATATGCAGGGTGGGCAATTTGTAATAAAGTCTAAATTTCCAATACAAATGTATTGAAACAAATTGTACTTATACTTTATTACATAGGAAAATGATAGCAAATCTTTACATTTCAATGTGGGCACCGGTGGCGTCAATGAGTTTCCTCAGTCTTCTGAAGGAAGTGGTTCGGGACATTGGTGGTGAGAACGTCCTGTATCCGTGCCTCCAAGTCCTCCAGTGGGCGTGGCTTTGTTCTCCTGTTCACCTCCTCCTCTCCGCATCGTCACAATCAAGATCCCGGAAAATCCTGGTCAAACCACGCATGCACAGTAAGAGCAAAATGTGGTGGTGCACCATTGGGTGTCCAGTGATACTACAAATTCTATAGCTATTAAATATTGCCTAGTTAATTTACACCCACCCTGTATTTCATGACTCAGATTGTGAAAGAGTAGTTCTGGGAGAATGTGGAATCATTTTCATACATGAAAATTGGTTGAAAATCTGACATTTTTTTCTTTGGCCAGGCAGTGTATCTGCTATTTCCTGTAATAAAAAAAGATCCCACAATAAACCAAAACAGCACGGACAGCAACTTCTACTTTTATTTAGCACAAAAAAATCTCCATGTTGACAACGTTTTCCTGCTCCATCATGAAAAGCAAAAGACGATTTATTTGTGTTTGTCCTAATACAGTTGGTTGAGTCGGATGTAGTTCAGTTTCCTCCATACTATCGGCAAAGAAATCCAAAAATTAAACTCGTACACTACTGCTCTAGGAGATCCTTTAGAACGGTGTCAATTCAACACTATGGCTTTAAGTCAACACTTCCCCGTATACTGTATATAAAACACTGAATCACACGTTACTCTGAACTACTCTTCAGATCTCGCTCTACAGTCGTCTTCCTGCAGCAGTAAAACTTTGTGGATTGCAATTACAATTTACTTAAAAAGCATACAACCCCTTAGAAAAAAAATTAAATTATTTAAAAAACAAAAAACAAACAAACAAACAAACAAAAAAAACACATTGTATTCAGCTCATTTAAATATTTATTTCAACCCTGCTCACAACCCCTGATGCGTCTCCACCTTTCCAACACAGTCAGGCAACATTCGACCTCATTAGTCCATGTCCATGGTCTGGACTCCTAGCGGTTATTATTTATTTTACTGATAATTTGCTGTTACATGTTATTTGTGTATTTACACAGAGCTTCTCTGTTGGCATTACAGTAAAATCACAGGCAGTCAGTTAGTGAGAAAGCAGCGATTTATCAATTAGAGAAAAAAAAAGGAAAAAAAAAAGCAAAGGAGTAAAAAAAAAATAAAAAAATTATAATAATAAAAAATTCTCCCATATACTAAGTACGACATCAATTAATCAGCGACACTGTCATGGAGATTAACGATTAAAGAAAATTACTGACAACAGCCCTTGTAATGTCCACTCTGAAGTTTTATTACCTCATCTCTTGTTTTAGGCATTTTATAGTGTTTTTGTTTGTTTTGTTAGAAATACCACGCAAAGTTTACTGTCCTCTATTGTTTTTTTGGGAGGGGAACAAGAAAAAAGAAAAAAAAAAAAAAAAAAAAAGAAACATTTGGATGGGGAGAGTAAACGTCTGGACTGAGTCTCTTCACTGTCAGAGAGGAGCATCGTTGGAGACGGTGTGAAAAAGCAGCTGCTGTTTGCACTCATCCCAATCCCCAATCGCACCGGTTTGTCATCGTGGACGATCGGAATTAATTACAGTGGCTTCAGATCCAAGTTCTGAGAAAGAGAGAGAGAAAAAAAAGAAAACAAACAAACAAATAAACAAAAAAAACAGAGTAAAAGCAATAGGGAAACAGAGAAAAGAAAAAGAAAAGAAAAAGAAAGAAAAGCCTGGCAGCGGTAGTGCAGGTCCAAAAAAAAAAAAAAATTGGTGGTGGCTTTATCTTCCTAAACCTGGAAGTCCCTCTGGAGCATCATTCAGGTGGTCAGTGCGTGACGTCAGTTCTTGGCTTCACTATGACGCAAGGAAGGGCTTTGATGAGGCAAGAGGATCACTGCAGGACTAAACCAACCTGCAAAAACACAAAGAAACATTTGTTGTTCAGACTGCTCTCTCCCTCCCTCACTCATCCTTTACACCGTTTATCCTGTACAGCATCGTGGGAGGCATGATGAAGCCTATCCACGGGGCCTTGGGGTACAAAGCACGAGCACACACAATTTTTAACATGAATGTACTTGTGTCAAAACTGTATTTGGCTATCAAATCATATTTAAACATTTTTCAAATACTTCATCATCCATTTAAATCATCATCCATTTAAATCATCATCCATTGACCATCAGTGGGCTAAAATATATAATTCATTAATTATGTATATATACAGATATCATAACTCTTAGCAAATAAAGCAGAACTTTCACATCATTTGCGCTTTTTGGGAACATATATATATATATATATATATATAAAACATTAAAAGAAGAAGCCATACTTTCTCTGGGCCCATGCTGGGGCATTTCCAATTGTACAGATAATACTGTAGATTCCCATCTCCAATACCAAACTTCAGCTTCTCCAGAAATGTCTTGTTCTCCATCAGGTCCAGTGCATTAAAAACGTCAAATCCTTTCTGCACAAGAGAGACAGAACCGAGAGATGAGGAGAATGAGAAGAGGGAATGAAACCGCAAAACATTCAGTCAGACATACCGACAAAAAAACAACATCACACACACGGAGTTGTATCCACTGACCGATTTGGCGAGGATGAGTGCGTCTCCCATCAGGTCGATCAGTGGCGTGGTGGTGTGCACGTTGTAAAAGGAATACGCTGCCTTCAGACTGCGGTGCACTGGGTGGTTCATGATGGTGGATGGCAAGGTGTAAAAACTCAGGAAGTCCGTCACCTTCCCTTCAGGATTCTGGAGCAATCAGAACCAAGCAGTAATCAGTCACGGTAGTTATGCTGAATTCAATTATTAGTCAGAATAAAAACCAGTGGTGATTTAAAACATTAGAAGAAAGAAAGACTGCGAGTAGTTCCTTGTAGTTTTACGTTGATGTTTTAATAAAGGAAAGGCAACACGGTAGAGCAGGGGTGTCCAAAATCCAGTCTTGGAGGGCCAGTGTCCAACACAGTTTGGTGATTCTTCTTCTCAAACACAGCTGATTTAACTAATCTGTTAATTACTAGGTTCAGTGGGTGTGTTTAGGTGTTGGTGAATTACAAACTGCGCTGGTCACTGGCCCTCCAGTACTGGGTTTGGACACCCCTGCTGTAGAGTATTCACTGTTTTCAGTCATGGCTCTAGTGACTGACTTGCATAGCTCACTGCTGCCACCCAGCATCACAAATCAGTATTGCACTGCGCATGGCTAACATGCGGAAAAGAATTTCGCTGCGTGGCGTCTATGGAACGTGCATTGTTTCATCACCATCATAAAGTCTGAAAAATTATACGTCAAACCGTTGCCAGGGACAACCTGTAACTGAGCACTTCAAACATAGCTGACTGTGATTAATCCAATTATTAGATTATTTACATGGTCATGCTTACAAATCCTAATGCGCATTTTAGAATTTTGAAAAATCCTGTAATCTGATGTTTTGTTTAACCCATTACTTTAGAATAGGTAAACAAAATTAAATCTGCGATAACGTTCGAAGAAAGATCACAAAAGTCTTTGAAGGAGTTATGGTCTATTCATCAATCGTTTGTGTTTTCAGAGATCTAAGCGATTAACATGTGATGAAGCCTGTGCAGGCGGCCTACCTCCACCAGGTACGTGTCGATGATGTTCTCCTGGGGCAGGAGCCAGTGCTGCACCTCGTCCATGCTCATGACAGGAGCCAGGTGGAACTGACGGAGATAATCCTGCAGCAGGCGGTGCACAGCTGGGACGTCCTTCACCGTCATCACCTTCAAGCCTCCGGTCTTCGGAGCCTAGACGTAAAAAGAGAGAGAGGAAAAAACATTAATAAAATTAAAAAAAAAAAAATCACATTGAGTTTTATTTAAATAGTTTTCTCTGAACACTTTCAGCAATCTACTGAGAAATATTATGCAAAACAAACATTGTGGGCTAATAAAATGGAAATCGGGTAAATGTTTCATTAATCTATTTATGATTCATCCAATTATGACAAACTATATTCTTGTGATTACTGAAGTACGTAACTACAAATACAAGCATGAGAACCTATTAATAAGACCTACTGTACAGTAGATGGGTATTTAAACCAGCTAGCATCAATCAACACAATGCCAAATAAACATAATGCCATGTTGTTGCCTGACTAGCAGTTGGTAAATAATCAGCCACATATACTGTATGTCCCAATTATGTAGAAAACAACAACAACTAATTAGTAGTAAAGGTTTATTTGCTTTACAATAATGTTTTAACCTTTTAGCATGCATGTTAAGAAGTTTACAAGGTCCAGTCAGTTTGTTTAAAGTTACTGACTGGTTATTAAACTGCAGCAACTATGAGGATAATATTTATAATGTAAAAAAAAAAAAAAAAAAAAAACCCGGATGGCGGGTCTCGTTTGGGATTTTCATCTCCACTTTCCCTCATGAGAGCGCACACTAAAAAAAAAAAAAAAAAAACCCTGCTAAAGCAGATGTGGGGTTGGTGTGAACCTCTGGAAGCCGGTAGAGCTTCATAGTGCGTTGCATAGTCATGTTCCGACTCAGGTGTGAAAACTTCACTTCAATCAGCTTCCGTGGGTTCAGAGATCGGTGCCAGTATCTACACAAACACACACGCTCAAAATATCACATCAGCAGACAACGGTATTACAAATTAACAAGCGAGGTGTTAGCGAGAAACACAGCAGAGATAACACTCACTATGCAGAATTAAACCAAAAAAAAAAAAAAGAGCTTAAACCGAGGTGTCTACAAAGAATGTAGACAGAATTTACATAGAAAGAAACAGCTATGAAGCATATGATTAAACCTGAAAAATTTGTTTAAAGGCCAGTCAGAGTTGTATATTCATTTTCATTCTCTGAGAATGCCTAAGAGAGTTGTTTTTGGTTTTGTGTGTGTGTGTTTGTGTGCTCACCTGCAGGTCCCCACAGGTTTGGGCAGTACCACTCCAGCAGTATAGACAGCCTGGAAGATGCCCTGCAGGTTGACCCGCCTGGTGATCTCTCGGATCAGCACCGGAGCCACGCGTTTGGAGCGCAGCTTTTTGTGCACACACAGGAAATTAATCTCCACCATCTTCTTTTCACTGGGGGATGAGAGATAATGCCAAAAAATAAATAAATAAATAAATAAATAAATAAATAAAAACAAGCACAAGAACCATCCAATGATTAAAGAAGGAAAAAAACTGAGCTTTCACTGCACAATTTCAAAACAATTATTTACCTGCAACGTGTCACCTTGGAAAATTGTCTTTTAATAAAAACAATCCTGATGGATTGGGCACAAATACAGGTAGACCCCGTATTACAAACATCCAAGTTATAAAATTCCGCAGATACGAACGGGCAGCGGTACACAGATCACGGTATCGTACAAAGAATAAACACTGCAGTGAACCAGATACCAATATTATGAGTATATATAATATTTTCAGTGTGTAAGTGAAGGTATAAAATGTCTAAAGTCCGCTATATTGCGTGAGGGGATGCGGGAGAAATGAGGCGGCCTCACCGGTTTCAATCAATCAGTCAAGGAGCATGATGATCGAAAATGTCTGTACTGTAAGCCCTCCTGATGGTGAATAATTCTAATTTCGTAAAATCCTCAACAAAACAGAGTTCACAGTCCAATACAGTGGAAAACAGCTCTGAGACAAAATGGTGTCTGGGAAGTGCAGAAACAACACTGTTACATTTGGCGAGAGAGATTAATTTCCTTTGGCGCTGTTATGGTTTTTGGCCACATGATGGCAGTGCGGGGAAAGGGGACAGAGATTTAACCAGGTGGAATGGTACAATGCGTAACATTGTATATGTGTCAAATGCGTACAAGTCTCACTTAAGAACAAACCTGACTTACAAACGTGCAGCCAGAACGGACCTAGCTTGTAAGTCAGGGACTACCTGTATAACCGATGTAAAACTCGAATAAGTCTGTTTCGATTTTTTTTTTTTTTGATTTTCCCCCGATTTTCTCCCTAATTTAGTCGTGTCCAATTCCACCCGTCTCTAGGGGGCTCCCACATTAAGGCTACTACTGCCACTCAGCCGGGAGGGCCGAAGACTATCACGTGTTTCCTCCGAACCACGTGACGCCAGCCGACCGCATCTTTTCGAACTGCTCGCTCGCGCACCGTTGGGGGCGACGTAACACACTCGGAGGACAGCGCTATCCGCTCCCTCCGTTGCGCGAGCTCACAGACGCCCCTGACTGGCTGTAGAGCCGTGATTAATGTAGGAGCACCAAGTAACTCTCATCCCTCCCCTCTGAGAGAGCTCGGCCAATCAGCCAATCAGCCAATCAGCTCTCTCTAGACCTCCGGCTGCGAGAGGTTACAGCRCYACCCGGGATTCGAACTAGCGATCTCCGGATGATAGGGCGAGTGCTTTAACCACTGCGCCACTTGGAGGCCCGTCTGTTTCGATTTTAAGGTTTTCCTACATAACATAGTCTTAGAGATTTAATCTGTGATTTACAAGAGTTCTCAGAAATCAGCCAAGCCAAAAAAGGGTATCCTATATATTTACAAAGTGTGAGGAAGAGGAATGGACAGTAGACATTATGACTGTGCAGGTCAGTGTGTGAGCTTACATGTCATAGATGCGAATGGTGGCTGGGATGGCACTGATGAAGCCTACGAGTTTCTGATTGGAGTTTACTCTGACGCCACAGTGCCACTGCGGTAACCAGCCTGGAGGACGTAGCGCCCTGAGACACAGAGACACAGAAAGACATTTAAAAGAAAGGATAAACAGAAAGAGATGCAGTGGCCAGTTATTGACCAACGTATGTATGGTACAAAGAACGTTTTGAGAAGAGTCACTGGATCAGCTAATAAAGACAAAAATATACATATATCACAATATTCAATCTGGAAAGTGGTGTATGTTGGACGTACCACAGCAGGAACTCGGGCGAATAGTCAAAGCGGAACATGTTATCATCGTCCTCCACGTAGTTCTCGTTCAGGAGAGTGTACAACTCCTTAAGCTGAACACATAAAGAGAAGAACCAACTAAACAAACTTTCACTAATTCAGATTTCTCCATAGATTATTATCTAAGGCAAAGCAACACACCTTGACACTCACTCACTCGTCATCTATACAGCTTTATACTGTATTCAGGGTCACGGGGGGCCTGGAGCCCATCCCAGGAGGCTTAGGGCACAAAGCAGGGTTTACCCTGGAGAGGATGCCAATCCATCGCAGGGCACACACACATACACACATTATGTGAATGAGTGTGTGTGTGTGTGTGTGTGTGTACATGCGTGTGGCCTGTGATGGATTTACACCCTGGACAGCACAAATGCCTGTATGTCTGAATACAGCATAAAGCGGTTTAGATGATGAGTGAGTGAGTGAGTCCTGGAAATTTAAATGATCTTGAACCACCCTGGATTTCGCAAGTAAATTAATAAAAAAATAAATGAAAAAAAGAACAACAATGAAAAGTACCACAAACCACATCTGAACACACACAGAGAGATCTTACAAAGCATTATAATTATAAAATCACACCTCCAAACCGCTCTCATAAAGACAGGAAACTGGGTACCATTCAGTTGCCACGCATTAACCAAATTACAAAACCTGTCTTCCAATTGAGGATCCCATAATACACAACGTTTAAGAAAACAAAAAAAGTTCAGTTTAAACAAATTCCCAAGGCCTAGGAACATAGAGTATGAATAACCCCGCAGGTGTTCGTGTGTTTCTCACCACAGCGGGGTTGCCGAGATCCAGGGCATCCCAGGTGAAGCCCTGAGGAAGGCTGTACGGCTCCTCTCGGATGTTGTCCTTATCAGGCTCGATGCAGCCGTGTGTCGTCACCATCTCTCCTGCACAAGCATGCGATAAGTAAGGAACAAAACATGATGCAGAGTGCTGCTATTTTTTTTTTTTTTTTTTAAATCGACAGGATAAATTTTTGTCTGTTAGAGCCAATTTACACACGCACTCAGTAGCACAAAAAAGAGAGAGCGAGAGAGAGACTCTTACTGTGAGTTAAAGGCTACAGTGTGCTACTATAAGCTCAAAACTTTTGATACTCAAGTAGGAGGGCCGGTCGAGTCAAACCAGGACTTGTGCTGAAACGATTTTTAAGAGGAATTTTAGATTAAGAGACTCGTAGCTGCAGGAAAACTGAACGGTGCAAATGTTTTAAAGAAGGCTGAACATCCGTGAATGAGGATCCAGACTTTTAGTGCATGATAACTGCACGAATCCATATTGAAATTTCGATTAGTATGTGATTAATTCTGCAGCACTAATAGAAAAAAATACCACATTTTCTAGTGCAAATGCTTGTGTGAGAAATCTCTACAAAAATACATTTGTATCCTGCTTGATAAATGATGACCTTTTCATATGATCTTTACAGGATATCACTATTCGGAACAAAGAGTCAAATGTACAACTAAATGATTTTATATATAAAATCAACCTAGAGTCTCCTGGAATATACTGGAATGTACCTAGTTTAGGGACAGGCTGAGTGTCCCAGAACTGGTAGCTACGGCGTGAGGCCTCTTCCATGGTTTTGGCTGGTCCTGGTCCCACTGAGAAGAGCTCGATGGCTTTCTGAATCTCCTGAAGCTTATCGGCAGGAAGCGAGTTCACCTGGAGAGGCGGAAGAGTGAACAGAAACAGAACGACAGCGTGTTATATAACGACTGAACATGTCCAATAAAAACATGAAACAAATCACGGACATAAACAGAAGAACTGGCTCTCTCACTTTGGCCAGCGGGTCCTGGGAGGAGTCCTTCCCTCCAGATTTGTCTTTCTTTTTCTTATGTTTCTTTTTCTTCTTTTTGGCCCCCGTGTCGCCTTTTTCTCTGTAAATCAGAACAAGCCGAGTACAATCACACTTACTGTCATTTCCTCATTTAGACTGAAAGACTAATGTCGAAAAAACGATTTTACAGAAGACTTCAAGCACAATACGGTGACGAGACTCTGATCCGTAAAACCTTTACGCGTTCTGTCTGTGAGAACTGTATACACGATCGTTCACAAACACCACTTGCACATTACAGGAACTCGGGTGGGAGTTATTCCCACATCCCCGGTACGGTCCTGACCTCGCTCCAAGCAGTTTCCGCATGACTGGGCCATTGAAGGAGTTCCTGGGAGGCCAGTGCTTCAGATCTGATCATGGTTGCTACATAGTGGAACAACTTTCACTCCTCACTGACGAAGAAATGAAAGCGTTTTACGTTTACATTTTAGTCTGGTTCTGTCAGTTATACATAACTAGGCAACATCCGAATAGCAAAACAAAACCAAATGATCAATTTTGCAGTGACTCAGCAAACAGACATAACAGATTTAAAAGCACACTTAAATTGTACATTTATAATGCAAGATCCTTTTTTAAAAAAAAAAAACACAAGATGAGGCTGACCGGTATAGCACATGATATCTGATCTAATTAATTAAATATTTACATTACACTCTGCTTTCTAAACACACACAGCACACAACTTTTACGATGACTCAGCTCAACTATGCTGTACTGTATCTTAGACCACTGCCTTACATGCATGTTTGACAATTCTTTTGTGGGGTTTTTGTCTCAGTACAATAGACTCAGCTTTTAATTAAGGTTTAGAGAAAACGCGGACAAGAAAGTAGTTTGCAACGTTCTAATACAAAGCAGGACGCACGACAAAATGGGAAGGGAAAAACAAGTGAGTGAGAAAACTGGAGAGCTTGTGTGTGTTTTTTTTCAGACAAATATCAGAATTGTATGATTACAGCTGATTTTCTAGACTTTCAATGGATAAAGTATGCATTTCTTACTTAACATGAGTCCGGCTAGAACGTGATCTGTGTATAAGCAACAGCTTTATTTGAAACCTACGGGGGTACGCTCTAAACTATTCACACACTGACAGGCAGCCTGCCATCTTGTGTAGTAGAAGTGAATTATATGCCACGCTTGTTTAGAACTGTAATAGAACCTAAATAAATAAATAATAATAATAAATAAAAAAAATACAAAAAAAAAAAATTCTTAAAATCACGATACTTGGAGTATCACAATACAAAGGTTTAGGCACCCCTTAATGAATAACAGATTTTGCCCAAATATTTGCACAGTGACACAATAATGTTTCTATTTTTTATCTGTTCAATTTATGACATAAGAAGTAACTATGCATCAATGTTTGCTGAAAATATTGTGCATCTTTTCCATTTTCAAGAGAGACTGTGTTAACATCTTTGGTAAAAAAATTTTTTTAAACCAAAATTTATCAAGGGGTGCCTAAACTTTGGAATAAGGTGCTACAGTCTTATGCAAGTTATCTAGTTGTTTAATCAAAGCTTTAAATAAAGGATATGAAAAGAATATTTTTAAACACTATCTGCAGTATTTGCTACTGGTGATAGCGCTCTTGGCGCCCAAGCTAGCTGCCTAGCATGTTGCTAACAAACCCTTGGACATCATCCTTCCACTTCCACTAGAAGCGTCCCTCCATCATAGTGGTAGCTCCTTCGTCTGGCAAATGTAGAAAGGATGCACTTGTACAAAAAACTTGTAGCCACTAATCAATACTTCATTAAATTAAATGAAACAGATAAAATAAATGGGAACAAATGGTTTACTGTGACAGGCTGCAAAGTGCCTCAAACCAATATAAAAATGGGTTATTTATGTAAAAAACCTCAGCAGCGACCTCATTTCCCGTCTCGTCTGTTCCTACCTCAGCATCCCGTATCACCAGTATACTAATCACCGTCCTGATCATCTGTCATCTGCACCTGTTTCTCACTGGCTCAGACCTCAAGTTATATTCTTTTTTTCTTAAATGATTCATAGGTCACTGTGTCATTAAACAAAAATCATTCCTCTGAAACTGGACTGAAAAAAAAAGAAGGCAAAAATGTGAGCCATTACGTTTAAAATAAAATTCAAATAACATTCCATATCACTAAAATAATATTCTAATATTTTGCGACAAGAATGTACTAATACAGTCCTGGGCACTGTGCTGCCTGTCCCATGTACCTGAATGACTACAAATAAGCACATCATCAAACCACTATGAAAATATTTTATGATGGTAAACATTCTTACTTAAAGTCCAGGAGACAGTTACTGGTGGAGTTACTACCACCAGTCCAAGGTTGAATATTATTTTCAAAATGATTATTTCTCTCATGAAATGAAAAAAAAATTAATTACATGTAGTTTACCCTTAAGACCTTCCAATAAAAGAAAACTTTTGCAAAGCACACATTTTCCTTTCATAAATAACACCACGTTTTAAACCATTCATTAGATGGACCTTCAGCCGTACAAGTCCATGCGTCAGTTGTAACCATAGAAACAATAATGTATTAAAACGAGCACAGATATAATTTATGACATTACTACCAGAGCTGCTGTTAATAATTTTTCAACATGATAAAAAAAGGATATGCGGTTGTATTGAATATTTGTTTTCAGGTTATATTTTAATCCAAACCTTTTCTTATATTTACTTTAAAACAAGGAAAAAGTAAAAAAAAAAAAATCAATCATTAGCAATATTAACGGTATTGCTAAATCCATAATCATGACACATTTAAACTTCCCAAATGACTAGGACAGAAACAGCAAGCGGGCACAGGCTAATGATGGCACACCATGGTCACTCGGTACTTAGAAAGAAGCAGCAGTTAATCCTGTTGCGCTATAGCTTGAAAGAGTGAGGTGAGAGCACAACAATGTGGGACAGGAACAGATAATATGTCCCATGTACAGTATATGCAGGATGAAAAGCATGGGTTTATGACGGGATGACAGACATACTGTGCACTGTGACCCTGAACAAAGGCAGCACAAAAAAGAAAGAAAAAAAGAAAGTGCACTGTGCGTGTGTGTGTTCAAATCTAACCCTGTACACTGCTGGACAGAAAACCAAACACAAGTCCCCTAGACCCCAAACCCCCCCCGCCCCCACGCCTGGCTGAATGAACACAGCTGTACCGTCATGACAGCACGAGTGTGTAGGGCTTTGTTCAGGCAGAATACCAAATGGCTTTCTTCTCACTGGATTATACTGTATGTAGTGAACTGTGCTCTGTGTTTACAGTGACATGCATGACAGCGGTTATATCACCTACAGGCACGTTATTGACCAGAAAAATGCATATGAAGTAAACATTGGTTTGTTATGGTATCACGGTTAGTCATTGCGTTTGTGCATTGACATTGATAACCTGACCACATAAGTGTTTACAAAATACACACAAATGCACTTCTACAGATACCAAACTAAAATACATTACTTCAGTAGGCCTCATTCCTTTTTTTGTCTGGCTGTGACTTCGCCAAAGTGTGTTCAAGTCAAACTGGGACTTGAAATGATAAATTTCTCATGAATGAAGCCGTAAAACATTCATTCAAAACGTCATTCACAGATGACTTCTAGTACAGCAGTCACAGTAAAACATTTGAATGTTGTAATGTTTTTAAAGGCAGCTGTGTGAGCCTTGAAAATTTACGGACAACTTGTCACCAACCTGCGGAAGATATGCATCTGTCTGTGGGAACTGTACACACAATCATAACACAACGTGCACGTTACAGAAACTCGGCTGGGAGTTACAGCTGCTTCCCCTGTACAGTCCTGACCTTGTTTCCACAAGTTTGGGACATTAAAGGAGTTCCTGGGTGTCAAACGTGACGCATGTGTCCAATCATGGCTCAGGCATATTGAAAAAACTTCCATGCACTAGTGCATTAGTGTAGCAGGGGATTATATAGAGAAATATAAAAAGTTTTTACTCTCATAACCATCATCTGTTATTCTGCACAGTCAAAGTCCAAGTTTGACTCGAACACCCCAGGTAAATGCAGAAGGATAATGATAACCAAACAAAACAACAATCTAATTTTAGCGAAGCTAAACATATACAGACACACATTATTTAGCCGTAAAGGCAAAGAAATATGTGTATGTAGAGATAATTATACCCATATATGGTTTTTGACTATCTTATTTAAAGATTCAGGAAGGCTTTCCAATAGAATTTGGAGTATGGCTTCGGGGATTTGAAATTTGTATCGTTTAAATGCTGCCCTTAGCCTTGAAAACTGATGTTGTATAAGGAACAGACTACATTTAATTACTTGTTAATCTTTTTTTTTAAGATTTAAAATTGTAACATAATCAGGGAAAATTATAATATCGATACAGGATGTTTATAAAATTGTGAATCTTATAGAATCGCAGTATTAATCGAATCTGCATCGTGATGATATTGTGTCGGGAGGTGACTAGTGATTCCCATCCCTAGTGTTTAATACCATAGATGTGATGTGCTTGGTCACCACTCAACCCTGACCTCAGTACAATTATTTAACATAAATAGTTCAAAACTCACATCATATATTTCCTTAAAATGGGTTTAATCGTTTAAAGTAAATTAATAAATTAATTAAATCTGAACTATAAAACAATAAAAACATAATACTGTGTGTGGATAAAACCTTGTCAGGAGACAAGTGATTTCTTGAATTGTTATAAGATAGAAAGCTCGTTAAACAACTTCTATAATCATATATAGTTATTCTCAGATATTTAGAAGTCTGTAATCTTATCACGACCAAATGTCTGAGGTATTAAAAGTGTAAATGCAATAAAATATGACGCAGTGTTGCTAATGTCCCACGTATTAGCGGTTTGCAAAGATTAGCTAGCCTGCATTCTTGGTAACCTGACTGCTGCACAAATGATTCACAACGGATTCTTTTATTCCACTAATGAATTAATATTATATTTATTAACATGCATAAATCATATCCACATCACTGTAATAATATATAATTTTTAAAAAGCTATTGGTGAGTAAGGCTGCAGCAGCTAGCTTTAATGACTGTTCTCTCATTTGAAACTAGTCACACTCAGCATATAATGTCTGAAAATATAGTGGAAAAAAAGAATATAACATTTCTCTTTTATATTATTTATTAATTCTATGTTTACTCTATAAATATATTGTGGGTATTTTTTTATTTATAAAATGAAATAGGCTTGTTAGACTAGCTAGCTTGACAGAGAAGTGAAAGGAAACGTGGTAGTGTCTCAAATGTTATCCTAATCTCCAAGGAGTCTGCACTGAGTCTACGGTGTAGTGACGTAACACAATACAAGCCTATAACAGAGACTTCAAGTGCACGAAGTAGCACGAGTTTAAAAGCTGCGCATTTGGAACACAGCAGTAGAGTCAGGCATGAGAGAGCTAGTTCTACTTGCTAGCTAGCATTCTCAAATTAAGAACTTACAACATTTAGTGATCTAAAGATAAACTGCACATGCCGTAACGTATATTACATATTAGTGATTAACTCAGGAGCATAAAATGTTACAAATTAACACCAGTTACGTTTCCGTGACAGTAAAGCACGTTAGCTTGAACGTCGCGTAGCCGTAAGCCCCGCCCTGTCTATTTGAATAAATCCCTCTTATCCAATAACCATTCAGAAGCAGCTGTCCATAAAAGAAACGGACCAATCAGGATGAACTGGTGGGCGAATTCCTATAATTCTCGGCTCCTTTGACCTAGCCATGCAGGGGCCCTTGGCTTAAAGGGTGCGGATTATGGGTGCTTTTACTATTTCTAACCACGCCACAGACAAGTTTGTATCCTCACCCATCATCGAAATGATGCTCTTCATTTTCGCAGTCGCTGCAATGTCCATGGTCCTCCTCTAGCTCCAGTTCTTTCTCCTGCTTCGGTGCTGTCTCATTCTCATCCGCCATGATTAACGAGGAAGTGAAGAACTCGCCTGTAAAAACTCCAACCCTCTCCGATTCCGATTGGTGGAAATTTCGCAATGCATTTGGGGAGGTGTAGTTATGGGGGACTTTTCAAAAAGCCGTTTTAGTCCAGTTTCAACGTTTTATTATTATTTATTTATTTTACAAAAGCGAATGACTGAAGTCACTTTTTAATGGTATCTATTCCTGACCATCATTTAACTTTCACGCAACTGCACTAGCTTATGTTACCATGGTTACGAGATAGCGTAGTGTTCTTACAAAACGGATTTAACCCCACTAATTTAGAAATTACTATTTCATTTTTATTCAACATTGATTCCATTTAAAATTGCATTACTTCCCCATCCCCTTATTTTCCCCTCATGTTGTTCCACTACTGGCCGCATGATGGCGCAAAAGTTTGTGAATTAACCTGTTGCACCTCAAATCTTTTCAGTGAATCAGAGTCATGGCCGATTCGGTTCTTGGCGAAGAGTCGACTCTTTCGGTTTTTGGATGATTTTATTTCCCAAAGCTAGCCAAAGTTGTCTGTTCGAGCTCATTTGAGCAGAAATAGGGAGTTTAATGCAACAGTGCTAACCACTCCAAAGGTGTCTGCATTTAAGTTCAATAAAATTTATGTCCATGTGTTTCTACCTTAACTGTATATTGTTAAAACAAATTGAAATGTGCTATAGAACTGTCCCGAATCATTAATCTTTTCTATTTCCTTTTAGAAAATGATCCTGAAGGCATTTCTTAAATTCTTTGAAGAGCCGAATCAAAGAGTCGATTCATTCGTTAAAGGCAAATTCCAAATCACACAAACAAGAACAAAATCCCAGGAACACAAAATTAGTTTATAAAATGCAACAGTTTATAAAATGTAAACATGCTTCTTTAGCTACAATTATTTAAACATATCACAAATCTAAAAAGCATTTGTTTGCATGTACACCAAAGCTTACACTGACCAGCATGTGATTAGCAGATGAGAAATATAATGCGAAGCCTCTAAGTAGTGACCTGGTGCTTGCTGCATATCCAGAATGGATTTTATTTATTTATTTATTTTACTTCATCTAACATCAGTTAAAAAAAAATCAATGCATCTTGGCACATATACTTTATATCTAATGTTGAATATGAACATAACAGTAAAGGCTTTTTTTTAAAAAAAAAAAGAAAAAAAAGTTACAGAGATATACTGTAAACTGTTAGTACATCATTATGTTTTAGTACATATAATTACGTTTAGTAATTACAGTAGTCCATATGTGACTTCACTTCTGAACTGTTCTTTGTTAAGTTTCAGTCGTGTCCATTACACACAAGAGCAATCCTGTATAATTCTATTAACAGCTGTCATACATGCAACATGACTTGCTTGCTATTCCGAGGCGACAGGATTTTAATTTACAGCGATGCCGAATCAGTCGACAAGCAAAAACCACACGTGTGCAATCCATTTAAATGTTCATCTAGATGTCATCTAATGACAGCAATCATTATGAGAACATACGTTTTTTTGACCTACAGTATGTCTATTAGTCATTTTGAACATAAAAAACTGACATGTTTTGTAATTAAGATTTGTCTAGTCTCTCGTTTCAGGCATCAATTAATCATTCCCAGAACAGAACCAAGCTCTGTTTGTTTCCTCATAAAAGACACCCAGAGGATATACACCAATCACCCAAAACATTATGACAGTGGTTATCTCCTTACAATGGCAGTTGGACATGTGTGGGATATAATAGGCAGTAAGTTGACATTTTGTCCCGAAACCTGAAGTGTTGGAAGCAGAAAAAAATGTGCAAGCATAAGGACTTGAGTGACTAATGGCCAAATTGTGATGGCTAGATGACTGGATGAAGCCATCTTCAAAACTGCAGCTCAAGTGGGATGTTCCTGGTCAGCAACTACCAAAAGGTCCAACAATGGAGAACCGATGACAGGGTCATGTGCAGCCAAAACTCATTGATGCACATGTGGAGCAATCCAATAGAAGAGCTACTTTTTGAAGAGCTCAAATTGTTAAAAAAGTTAATGCTGGTTCTAAAAGAAAGGTGTCAGAGCACACAGTGTGCCGTGTAAGGGTTGCAGAGTAGTTGCCGACCAGTCAGGGTGGCCATGCTGACCTGCGCCCCACCGCCAAAGGTGCCTACAATGGGCACATATGCAGCAGAATTGGACCACAGAGCAATGGAAGAAAGTAGCCTGCTGTGACGAATCATGTTTTCCTTCACAGCACACGGACGGCCGGGTGAGTGTGTATCACTTACCTGGGGGAGAGAAGGCACCAGGATGCACTATGAGAAGATGGCCAGCCAGCAGTTATGCAACCAGTGTTATGCTTTGGACAATGTTCTGCTGGAAAACATTGGGACCTGCTCATCATGTGGCTTTTACTTTGACACATAACACCTACATAAACATTGCTAGAGACCAAGTAAACAGTATTCCCTGATGGCGGTGGACTCTTTCAGCGGGATAATGCTTGAGGAACACACATTCTTGACAATCCAATCAAGAATCTGCAGGATGTGCAAGAGAACCAAGTCCTGATCCATGGAGGCCCCACCTCGCAACTTACAGGACTCAAAGGATTTGGTGCTGAAGGCTTGGGGCCAGATACCACAGCACACCTTTAGAGGTCTAGTGGAGTCCTTATCTTGATCTTGATAAGTCAGGGACGTTTTGGTGGCAAAAGGGGGACCTACTCAATATTGGGCAGGTGGGCCATAATGTTATGGATGATCAGTTAATGTTATGGTGTAGGTTTGGTTTGATTGCAGTAATTGCGATTGTTGCTCATGTCACAGATGAGTAGACGGCTTTAAAAATCCAAACAGCGTAATCTACATTTGTAGGCTGTAACCTAAACAGCGACACTGGTTGACTGTATCTACTTCATATTATCCCTGACTATGGTTGTATCATTTCTTGTTGAAATGCATTTTACCACATACTCAGAACGTCGTTTTTTCACATGCTTGCTCAGTCTTTAGGCTGGCAGAATTCGGCTCAAGAATCCTAACATCCAGCTATTCTATACAACATGGAATACTACAAAATACAGTTACAGATACATTAATAATAATAATCCTTTAAAATAGTATGTTATAAGGCGCTATTTGAATGTGATTTAAATTAGTTATTAAATTGCACTTAATAAAAAGAAATTATTTAAGAATTGTGCAAAATGTCAGACTTCTATCAGTTTGCCTGTGTTTTCATAGAAACTTAAAAGTATCTCTAACCACATAAGGCTCTTCTAGGGAAACAGTAAACAGCAATTGTTCATAGTAATCTATGTCAATCCCAGTCAGCTCTAGTCTAAAACCTTGTCTGGAAACCTTGGCTATTGAGACACCACGTCTGAGTTGAGCGATACTCTCAAAAAGCACACACTCTGTGTGGGATCTCGTGGCTGGACGTCACAAGGCAGGTGTGTACCATCAGCGTGGTTCTTGTAGAGGGAGGGAGTTCAGGAGCCGGGCACTGCTCCTGCTCCTCTCGATCCACCAGGGGATGACGTCTTCAGAATCTAGGATCACTACAGATCAGTTTCAGACGTGACCCATGCGCTCTGACACCGTTTTGATGGGAACTCCTCTGCGTTTCACCTTCACATGGATGAAGAGCGTAGCTGGGGAGAGGCTCGAGCCGTCTGCTTTTAATAAGTGAATGTGACGGTAACCTGGAGGAAAAAGACACGAAAACACAACATGTACTGAATAAGCAGTAGTAATTCTACATGGAAAAAACAGGAATAGGTACCAAAATTCTAAGCAATTCTTATTTATGAAATTCTCCTGATTTATTCCTCGTACACAATTTATTAGTTAAAATATATTAGTTATAGTTTTATTATTATTATTATTATTATTTATTATAAGAAATACACATTCTGTTTTATCTGTTCATAGATACCATTCATAGTTCCTCATTTGGAGACTTTCGTGGCAGAAAACTAAAACTAAGACCTTTTTCCTGTTCACTGCAAAGCACTGAAACTGGAGACTCCTTCCAAAAATGCTACATACTGTAAACATCTCTTTCCAAAATAAATAAATAAATAAATAACTATGCGATTTGCCTTGCAGCATGCACTATTGTCACTATTATTTTCTGTAAAAGAATATTAAGAATCTACATACTTCTAAACAATTGAAAGAGCAAATTCTGCATTGCTTTTGTACAAGTTGTAGTAATGTTTCACTTGAATTGTCAAGTCAAATTTATAATAATTAAATACAATTATGGAACTATCTTTGCCGAACAAAAGCAGGTTCTATAAGTTAAAGGATGAGTTTGTTGTGTTCAATATCTGTCCTGAGTTCTAATAATCATGTCACAAAATGTGGAAAAGTTCAAGCGGTAGGAATACTTTTGCAATTTATTGGTACTGTATTAGATCTGCCTAGTTTCTTCAATTCAGGCTTCAGTCTAAAATTTTCTGGCCCAGAAATAGGCCGCGCCCCCAGCCAAAAAAGACCTGCTCAGAGGTGTCTCTTCCTTAATAGGCAACTTATGAAGTATACATAGCTGAGAAAGTGATATTATAGTAGTATTGTGGTATCTGAATTCCAAACTGTTTCTTTAAATCAGTCGAACAAAAAGATATTTTTGTGCCACAAGCACACACACACACACACACACACACACACACACACACACACACACACACCTGTGCGTAGACTGTTAAAGGGTAAGGTGAACTGTCCAACAAAGTCATTCTTGCTCGTGTGATCGTGATCCTCCACCACGAAGCGCACCAGCGCTAGGTCAGGGACCTGCAGCTGAAAGCTCAAAGTGCAATCCCAGCGTGGATTAAACCCTGCAGTGACAAAATACACAGGATTTGTGTGTTAATCCTCAGGGGCATTAAGGGACATAGAGAGAATCTGATAGTATAAGGAACCAGTGCTTGATTCAGAACATGAAATTCACCATTAAGGCTTGACAGACATTCAAAGGTGGAGGAGCAGATGTCTGGAATATGATACTAACGGCCTGGCTAAGAGACATAAGCGTCAGAAGCATAGTCATGTGACAGTGCCAGCTTTGCAGTACAGCAGATTATAAGTTATAATACGCATTCATTTAAAAAGTGAATTAAAGAACACATTTGCGGTGTATGCAGAGGGTTTGGTGTAGAGGATTTGGCAACCGCTGATTTGAATGAAATGAAATGTATTTATTTATAATGTACCATAGAGAGAGAGAGAGAGAGAGAGAGAGAACTATCCCACACATTTGTACACAGTAAAATCCCCAGTGTTAACACTGTCGGGGTTCATTTGAGTCCAACTGAACCTGGATAAACACTGTAGTGTGTTAATTAAACACGGGGGATTTTGTCATGCACTACTGTATATATAAAATTAGATTTACTGGAGACAAATCTATTTATTTTTAGTAACTTTTTTAAAAACATTAAAAATGTCCTCTAGCTGGCTTTTTTTAAAAAACATTATTGATGTTTGGATTAAACAGAATCAATTTATGAGAGCAGATAAATATGAAAAACACAATAAATATGAAAAACTTTTTGTTGTTGTTGCTAGGTTTAGTCATTGATTCTGTGATAAAAACCCCCAAATCAAATAAATGCAGGTACAGTGGAACCTTGGATTACGAGCATAAATCGTTCCGGAAGCACTCGTAAACCAAATCTTCCCATAAGAAATAATGAAAACTCAAATAATTTGTTCCACACCACAAAAAAATAAATACAGAAAAATAATTAATACAATATATAAAGTAAAAATAAAACAAATTAACCTTTAAAAAAAGCTAAAATAAATCCCAACAGATAAGTGTTTCCATTTGTGCGCGCAGGCGCCATGTATTTGTGTATGTGTGTGTGCGGAATTAGCCCCTTCCCTCGCCTCGTCTTAGACAGTAAAACTCCTCCTCCTTCCCCCCACCTCGCTTTTTAAGTTTCACAACAAACACACACACAACGGAAACACTGTTTTAACATGAAAAAAAAAATTTCTCTAATGACACTCGCTTGAGTGCAGACTAACGGAATCACTGCTGTAGAGTTTCTGTGTAGAGCAGAGTGTGTGTAGATGTAGATGTAAATGTGTGTCTGTGTGAAGCCGGGGAGGGGGTGTAAAGGCGAGAGTGTGTGTGTGTGTGTGTGTGTGTGTGTGTCGGTGTCAAAAAACTCGGGACTCGTAAACCAAGACATGCTCGTTTTTCAAGTAAAAAATTTATTAAAAATCTTTGCTCGTCTTGCAGAACACTCGTAAACCGAGTTACTCGCAATCCGAGGTTCCACTGTACTTCTTTTCATGTCCCTATAGTACTGTGCAAAAGTCTTGAGCCACCCCTTATTTCTTCGTATTAAATGTAATTACGTGATATAGATTTAATTAAAGAAATGGAACAAATGGTTTACAGGCTGAAAAGTGCCTGAAGATTGGGTGTTTATTTAACAACTTAAGCAGCGACCTCATTTTCTCTCTTGTCTGTTCCAGCCACTCAGCATTCACCGGTGTACTAATCACCTCCTGATCATCTGTCATCATCTGTAGTTGTTTCTCAATGGTACATGCCTTAAGTTGAATGATCCAGGTAAAACATTCCTGCGAAACTGCTTAGGTACATGGACTGGACTCAAAATGAGAGCCAAAAACAAGGCAAATTGATGGCCAAAAAAGTCATTCAGGAAGCCTGGAGAGCTATTTCTTAAAACTACATTAAAATACTCATTAAAAAAAAGTCTGTCTCTCTGGAAGCAAAATAGGATGAAATGAGGGCGAGATATTTAACTACAGTATTGCACTGTATCCTTTAAAAGTCCAAACACTTTTTACTATAGACCATTCGGAGAAAAGAAGAGCCATACCATTATTGTTGATACGATGGGTTTTGGCACGGCCGTTATCAATAGACACTCCATGAATCTCCACCCAAACCTGAGGGTCTACGATGGAGTTGCGCTTATCTGTATTAATCTTGGGTAACTGCTGGGCAGAAATCACCTGCGAATGTAATAATCGTATGGTTATTGTATATCGGTGTCTCTTTCATCCAGAGTTGATGTCATGGTTCGGTTCATATTGTACTCATATTGTATAAATGCTGCAGACCCGGATGGTAAGTTGAGTGGGTATGTGTCCAGGGCCGCCGCCTGTGTTCTCAGGGTTGAAATTAGAATTTGGTTGACACAGGAAGTCTGGTTTCAGCACGTAGCCACATCGGCCATTAGGCAGGAAACGACCGCGGTTCAGATCCATCTGCTCCCCTGGTGTCTGGAAGTTCAGAGCCACTGGAAAGTAGAGAAGAAAAAAAAATGATGTGAATTAGCCTACAGTATGTAGTCAGCTTGATTTCTGGGAAAATGAAAGAACAAGTGTAGAAAGTGTGGAGTGAGTCTTACCCATCTGACATCCTCCGTTCCACATGCCCTGTGGATCGTAGTTAGAGGACTGCAGCCTCTGGCCTGATGGGTAAATCCGGCTGAGTTGTCTAGTGTTGTGTCTCACGAATAGCTTTCCTACAGAAGGTACGCATACAGTACACACACATTTCAAAGAAAACCTGTACACACACACAATCATACATTATGGGCAATTTGGAAATGTCATACTGTGCATGGCTTTGGACTGAGGGAAGAAACCAAAGTACCCTGAGGAAACCCACCAAGCACAAGGTAACATGCAAACTCCACACGCAAATCAAACTCCACACACATGCTGTAGAGCAGATGCGGAGTTTAAAGCCCCAGCCCTGGAGGCGCGAGGTGACAGTGCTAGCTACTAAGCCAAAGTGCCGCCACATTCCTGACAGTATTATTCTTTAATCTTATACTATATGGCAGCTGTAAAGAAACATTCCGTTACATAACAGTTTGTGTGTTCAAATATGATGACGCAAAGACCTGAAGTTATCTCCTCCTCATGTCTCACCTGAGTCTTTGATGTGCTTGAGTGCTTCGTTCTCAGAGAAAGACGACATCTCACTCGCGGGTTTCTGACTGGCCGCTTCGAAGCCAGGAAACGGCACACTGCGGCAATACACCACCAGTGCGGACAGCTCGGGACTCACCTTAGAAGAGCTCACGGGCTACAAAAGTGAGAAAACACAAACACACCCTTGTTTATTCATCATTTCTAGGGATGTTTTGACACTGATATCTACGTTGGGTATCACGTATCAGATATCAGTCTGACAGCTCGCGTGTTTACCTTGTTTCCCCTGTGTACCCTTTATGAAAAGATCTGTAATGCAAGCCAACTGTACATCATCACACTTATAAACGCTAATAAACAGATACAGAATTACTTACAAACACCTGTCAGTACATCATTCTGTTTTGGGAAATGCATGCATGCGTCAATCAAGTGGTTTAAATAACCCCTGATGATATGTATTAAAAGCAATAATAATAATAATAATAAAAAACTCATCTGGAGAGTTACATACAGAACACATATTGGTTCTTCCACTGATGCATGAAAATCATTTACCTAGTTTCCAAAGACGATGAGCTTTACAACTGACCTTCGAAAGATATATTTCATGTTTAATGTTAATTTTTAAGCTAAAGAAACAGATACAGAACATTGGTTAACAACAAAGCCATTCATATAGCTCATGTATTCACACTGCAAAAAGCAATAACAGCAAATTCAAAGATCATGATGGCAAATATATGCATTAATCTTTCTTCTTTTTATTACTATTATGGCAAACATATAAATCTGTTATAAAACATTTTCATAACAGCTTTATTTCATTTCAAGCTTTCAATTGAAATGAAAACTATTTACACTTAAAATGAGTAAAACATATACTGTAGGCATCGATCTGGACACAGATTTAACTATAATATTTTTCCTTCACTGTACTTAATATATGAAATATATGAAGTACAAAGATCCTGTATATCTAAGATATTCCTTTCGCACCCATTTAATTTAGACATTTATACAAGTACAGCAACAGTACATGGATACATGTAAAAACATACTTACACAAGCAAACATAAACTACTGAACCCTCAGACCAAGGTGCGTTCGGGCCACAGTAAGACCAGCACACAGGACCCACCTTCCCAGTGTCCTTCCTGCTCGAGTTCTTGCTGCTGCCCACGACCTCCTCGTCTGAGCTGGAGGAGAAGCTGGCCGAGCTGCCTATTGTTGCCATCGGACTGGTCATCTTCTTTGCCTTCACCAGGATCCGACCCTTGAGCTCCTGATGAAATAAAAAGGGCAGGTTTGAGGAGCGACAGAGTGCATGTTATTTTTAGAACTGTCAGAAATTTACCACTACTTTACCTGAATGTTTTTTTTTTAATCAAGTGGGTAAAGTTAAATGATATGCAAGCTTAAACTGGTAACAATAACAAACAGAAAGAAACTCACTCACTCATCGTCTATACCTCTTAATCCTGTATGGTCACAAGGGGCCTGGAGCCTATCCCAGGAGACTTGGAGCACGAGACGGGGTACACCCAGGACAGGGTGCCGATCCATCGCAGGGCACACACACTATGACCAATTTGGGAACGCCAATTAACCTAACCTACATGTCTTTGGACTGTGGGAGGAAACCGGAGGACCCGGAGGAAACCCACCAAGCACGGGGAGAACATGCAAACTCCATGCACACAGAGACGAGAATCGAGCCTGGCCGGGGATCGAACCCGGACCCTGGAGGTGCAAGGCGACAGTGCTAACCACTACACCACCGGTTATTACTACAACGACAGTAAAAAAATCTATTTTAAATTCTGCTCTGTATATTATGCACTGATCTCGTCACATGGTCTGCAGGATGACAGAGTTTGAGAGGAAGGTCTCCAAGTATGCATGAAACATGGACCTGTATGGCTTCCTTGTGTANGGGCCTGGAGCCTATCCCAGGAGACTTGGAGCACGAGACGGGGTACACCCAGGACAGGGTGCCGATCCATCGCAGGGCACACACACTATGACCAATTTGGGAACGCCAATTAACCTAACCTACATGTCTTTGGACTGTGGGAGGAAACCGGAGGACCCGGAGGAAACCCACCAAGCACGGGGAGAACATGCAAACTCCATGCACACAGAGACGGGAATCGAACCCTGACGCTGCAAGGCGACAGTGCTAACCACTACACCGCCGTGCCACTGATCAATGCCTTTATTTACTCAATATAAAATTCTAACTCATGCCAATTTGCCCCAAATAAGAACAGTAAAACGCCGAGATGTGCACTGTGATACATCACACATCTCAGCACATACATATACATTTCATTCCTTACGTAACAAACTCATAGCATGCTCAAAAATGAATGGGATCTTTTTTTGCCGACAGCAGTTAGGGCGGATAGTGTTACCAGACTCAATACAGCTCTACAACCAGGACACATATTGTGTGCAAAAAATAGTACTTCAATTACCATAGCCCTTAGTGCAGTGAAAGAGAGAGAGAGAGCGAGCGAGGGAAAGGGAATAAGAGAAGGGTGTAACCTCTGGTGACGGCAGCTGATTGACTGTCTGGTCACTGAGTGGTTTGGTGAGAAGAGCTGAACCGAGGATAGAACGCAGGTGCTGAGCCATTACGGCCTGCTGCTCCACAGAGCAATGATTCTCCAGAGACAAGATCAGAGGATAAGGAGACACCTAGAGAGAGAGAGAGAGAGAGATGTACACACCTGTATTCTCTGTTTTTGACTCTCCTTGTCTTTTGAAAGGGAAAACGCTGGTCTCACCTTGAAGGCGTACTGAGCAATAGTTTCAATCACCTCCTTAAAGGCCACTTTGGAGGTGAGTGTGTGTCCATGATAGATCACCGGATCTCCTTTATCACCGTCCCAGCAGTCCAGTTCGACACAGCGGCAACCCTCGTTCAAAGCCCTGGAAGACCACACACACACATATACACACACACACACACACACACACACACACACACACACACACACATTGTTTATCTATAGCACTGAAGTTTTAATTATGTGAGGACCACTGATTATACAGCTACGCACTTTATTAGGAAATATGATAGCTCGGAAAAACAGGTGTCTTAGGTGTGTGTGTGTGTGTGTGTGTGTGTGTGTGTGCGTGTGCGTGTGTGTAATTGATGTAAAGCATAATACTGCTTTTGTCATTCACCAAGTAATTACTGAGGTGTGCCTTGTTTTTATGTGTGAATGTGTGCTTGCATGTGTGTGTGAGTGTGTGTGTGTACCTGATGTAAGGCTCTGTGCTGCTCTTTCCAGTCACCTGATCTTTAATGAGATTTGTGTGTGTGTATGTGTGTGTACCTGATGTAAGTCTCTGTGCTGCTCTCTGCGGTCACCTGGTCTGTGTGTGTGTGTGTGTCTGTGTGTGTGTGTGTGTGTGTGTGTGTGTGTGTGTGTGTGTGTGTGTGTGTGTGTGTGAGTACCTGATTTACAGTTCTGTGCTGCTCTCTCCGATCACCAGGTCTTTGGTGAGGAAGGTGTGTGTGTTGGTGTGTG
>QMIH01000836.1:206381-218368 GCA_003987875.1 Clarias batrachus | reverse complement strand
GTGACTCCTGATTGGGAGGCTGTCACCGAACTCCTCCAGTGTTCAGTTTTAATTGTGCGTAATCCGATATGAGTAAATGGAGCTGTGCCGCAGATTTGATTTAGCGGCGTTCATTTTCCGCTGCGTGTGTACGCGGTAGCCTCTGTGCGAGGGAAGCTGTTTGTGCCACTCGGCCCATGTGTAAATGGAGAAATGCTTCATTAACAGACACTCTGATAAGTGGTTAATTAACGCCAGCTGCTTGTTGTTTTCAGACTTACCATTTCCCCGTTGTGATGGGTGGCTGGGCTGCTGTAATTCTGGCACGCACCGCGGCATTGAAAAAAAGATRGCACTTTCAGCCGGAGAATCTGACGTTCGAGGTTTTGATCCCAGATGGCGTCCGCTTGGCATTCTGACCTTGAATGTGGTACTTAACCTCAAGCTGCTCTGGGCCAATGATTTGCACAGTTGGTTGATGGAAGATGTCCTGGGCAACAACAGCATGTAAAATAACAAGTCCTAAATGAGTTCTTGTGGAGTTAAATACGACTAAGTCGAGCTCTTTAGCAGTAGATTTGGCTCTCCTAGCGCTGATTTCACACTATTGATTTTACTGTGTGGAGGGAGGGCATGATCGAGCACCAGACAGAAGGCAGAATTGGTGCAGAGAGTTAGCGAGAGAGAGAGAGAGAGAGAGAGAGAGAGGGAGGGAGAATGAGAGAGGAAAAAAAGAGCCATTTCATTTTCAGGGCAAAGCAAATGTGAATATCTGTGGCCTGCTTTTTTGATCCTTTGCAAAGCCCCGGCTGCTTGAGTCTGCTTTAATATCCAGAGGATTGCTCTGTGGCAGTCGTGTGCGTATATGAACTGGACCAGGGTCGTCCCAAGTTCAATACAGAACAAACTCAACTCCTAGGGATGGCGGTTGTCTTATCAGAACACAAATGGTGTGATCCAAATGGGCTTAGCCACTGTTTCGAGATCTCCTCGTGAGAACCGTTGCATGGGATGAACATGTGTGTGTAATTATTAAATTAAGAGCAATAACATGGTCGAGTACATAGCAATTAGTGTGCCTCTAAACAAAGATCCCTCTTAATACCCCGATAAAGTCATATGTTATTGCATTTCTAATGGAGAATTAAAAATAAATAATGACACCGGGCTATTTTAAGGTATAATTATCACACACGCATGTAAGCACTAATTGCAGCACCCTCTGCGGCCCTAAAACAGGAGATGATGGAAGGCACAGGTGGGGAAAGCAGCGCGGAAAATACACATTGTCCAAATATGACATAAGCCCCGTGATGAGCCAGTAAATAACCTACAAATGGGCCGACTCACTCCTGCCCCTGAAAGAACAACTGAACCGTTGCAATGTTATTCTTCGAAATTCCCCCAACATTAGTAGCGTTAGTGTTTTTTCCAACATTATAATAAGGTAGACAAAATGGGTCGTAAAGTTCACAGTCTTTGTTCTGACCCTCAAGTGACCCATTCCAAAAAAAAAAAAGGTCAGGGATTTGCGAATAAGCTTACCGGATTTACATTTTTTTTGGCCTTTATTGTGGGGAGAAAGGGAATGCCAGAAAAATAGCTCGAGGATCCTGGGCTTGAACGCAGCATGGAGGCTCTGAGTGGGGGTCCTGAGGAACAAGCAGAAGCCAATTTGTTGTCACTCACCACCAGCTGTGGACGGCATGAAATCAATGGCCAATGTTTATATGGATGAGGGTGTGTGCATGTGTTGTAACTCAGAGCCATGGATTCTGGTCTCCTGGTAATGCTATACTATTTTGTTCTTTCATCAAGACATGTATCAATTTTATTGTAATTAACGTTTTTTCCTTTTTTTTTTTAAAACCCGGGTTGTGATATTATCCCGATAGGTTCCTTCACTCCCTCAATTGAAATGTCATTTCTGACAGAATTATAGGATTTGTGGAACATCGCCTTGCCCTGTGGCGCAGCCTTCAAATTTGTTTAAAATAAAATACAAAAAACTTTAGTTGACATCTGTCCTTATGTTACCTTCCAAATGGGACACTTGTTATGTCTGGAGCACAAAATTGCTGCCTGCTTTGATAGGATCCTCCAGAATAGCCTTCTGGGGTTCAGACAATAATATAAATATTGTGCATGTTGAATATTAATTGATGTTGTTTCCCTTAGACTACAGACTCACTCCCTCATTGGCTATATCGCATAATCCTGCATGCAGGGTCGCGCGGAGCCTGAAGCCTATCCCAGGAGACTTTGGGCACGAGACGGGGTACACCCTGGACAGGGGGCCAATCCAGCGCAGAGCAGAGACACACACACACACTCACACTCATTTACACACTATGGGCAATTTGGGAACGCCAATTCGCCTAATCTGCATGTCTTTGGACTGTGGCGTACCCAGAGGAAACTCAGGGAGAACATGCAGCCACACAGAGCCAGGAATTGAACCTGGACCCTGGAGGTSCAAGGCGACACTGCTAACCACTAAGCCACCATGCCGCCTAGACTACAGACCTAAACCAAAAACATGGCCTGGTTATGGTTCTCACTCACTCATCATCTATTCCGCTTAATCCTGTATTCAGGGTCACGGGGGGCCTGGAGCCTATCCCTGGAGACTTAGGGCACATGGCAGGGTACACCCTGGACAGGGTGCCAATCCATCGCAGGGCACAGACACACACACTCACACACTACGGCCAATTTGGGGATGCCAATTAGCCTAATCTACATGTCTTTGGACTGTGGGAGGAAACCGGAGTACCCGGAGGAAACCCACCAAGCACGGGGAGAACATGCAAACTCCATGCAYACAGAGACGSGAATCGAGCCTGGCCGGGGATCGAACCCGGACCCTGGCGGTGCAAAACTACTACGTTGTAGACTTTATATGGACCTTTTTAATGAGTTTATAGATCAGGTTCTCAGGTTACAACATGGACGGTACTTTATGCATTGACCCAAAGTATATGTTGGTGAAGTAACTCAGTCTGTGGTAGACAGTAACTGCTTCATGTTTTAGTACGTTTGACAGCTGAATGATTACATAAGCAAGACTTGGTGGTGCCAAGAATCTCTGTGATGCACACTTGTAGAAAATGTGGTTCTTTAAAGGTTCTCTGTACAGCTTCTATATGGAATCCTATATTGTACAATTTAAGGGTTCCCTCAGAGGAAGAAATCCAGAAATGCTAAGGCATTCCCACATAAAAACATCCTGTCAAGTCATTGAATGATTGTATAACTATTGAAAGGAAATAGAGACATGGACAGAAAAAAACAGTTCTTCAGAGATTCTTCGGAAACTTAAACTTATTGTAGCTTCCCAARTTGGTTCTCACTGAAGCCATCTGATGAACTTCTGACAAAGTAAGAAACTSTTTAGTGTGCTTGATTGAATCTTTCTAATGATGGAGCTCGGTCTAGTCCAAAAAACCGAATCAACATTTTGATCAATATGATTAAGAGAATATTGCATAACCAATGACTTATGGTAATACCTTTAGGACGAAATACAATGGAATAGTTTTACTTAGAAAAATGCTCTCAAAGATGCTTTAAATTATTCTTTGTTCAAAATCTATTCGAAAGGGAATTTGCCTTTGTAGGTTTCTACCTTGAACCCCACAGAATATTTCCGCTCAGGTTTTTAGAATAACACAACAATGACTCTTTTTCTACTTTCCTAGAACTTGCCATGGTGATGGAATTCAATCAGATCCAGAGAATCACCCTAGTTTCTGGCTAATAATTAGATAACTAAAATCTGATCGTGATTAAATAGCCTGGATACTGGGATGTTCACTCTAAGAGAAGAGGGTTCTTCAAAAGTTAAGGGTTCTCAGATAACTACAGAAGAGTTATTCTAAAAGTTGTTTCATGCCCCCCCTCCCCTTTTTTTTTTTACTAACCAGCTGGTGTTGGAACTCAATCTGGGCCTGGGAACTATAAAACATTTTGACCAATTTGATGTTCATTACTCCTTTGTGTATCTGTTGCTGATTAAGACTTCTTTGCTTCCCAATGTGGTTCTTCTTAGATTCCTCTTTGAAAGGGAAAACATTTGTTTCTTGAGTGACAAACTGAAGAACCATTAAGAGCGCTAGACGGAGCCATATTGCCCTGATTTGGTATTAGGTTCTGAATTAAAGCAAAGTAAAGAAAGGCAACATTTGTTTTGCATCACAGCAGCGCGATGTTGTATAACTGTTTGTCGAGTGAAAGTGTACTTTTGTGGAATGCGTAGATTTGTTTGTACTCAGTGGACAGTCGCAGGTTGTGAGGTACCGGATGCTTTGATTCTTGTAAGGTTATCCCAGCATGACATCCTATTCAAAAGTCTCCCGCTCTGATAAGAAACAGGACGAGCGTTCCTCTCGTTTCATGCATGCTTTGTCAAAATAAAGCCCCCCTTGTGAACTCAAGGCTTCAAGCGTATTGAGCTTTGAGGATGGAAGGAAAAGATCCCCAAAAGTAAATCTCACTTTAAAATGGTGACAGACTGCCGCTGGGTTTTGTACAGAAGTGAAGCAGCAGTGAAGCAAGCGAGAGAATTGTGTTGTGCGCCAACAACCTACTGTTCTGAATAAGTGGCAGATTCTCTGGGAAAAAAAAAAACAAAAAAAAGAAAGCTCAACAGACCCCGAATGGACCCTCTGAATTGAAAGAGGGATCCTTATTTATAATTCAAATAGAGCAGCGGTCCAGCAGATGGCTAAAGAGGGGGCCAGCAGTGAACCTCTGAAACCTCTACACATGCCCAGCCTCCATCACCGACAAACAAGTTCAAAGAGAATCAGCCATCGTGACAGACAGATTAGCATATTCCCATTTAGCTTTAAAAGGCCGAGTTGGAGAACGAGCAGGAGAGAAAGGGCAGCTCTGGCCGGCCTCCCGTTCCTGAGAATCGCAGGGTTTCACTACGCAGCTGCACTTTTAGACTAATTGAGAATTTGGGAAAAGCCAATTTCGCCCTGGAAGCTCTCAGCGAACAAGTCGGTAAATATCGATGCCAAGTGCCAGACCTTGTGGTAACTATTGGAGTTGTCCCATTGATATATCAATTCACTCCAGCCCCTGCTGTCCAATACCATAAAGCCAAGTTCAGTCTCTCTCCACTGACCTAGCCTTAATTGTACACGCCAATAAAACTTTGATCTTTACCAATTTGAGGAGTTAACTAAATTAGGTAAAGTGCCAGAGCCCGCAAGACTCGGAGCCAGTTGGTGCACTGAAATCCAAGCAGAAACGCCAAAATGGCAACATGTTTAACCGTGCTGAATTTAATTATTAACAAAAGAAGACAGAACAGACGATTCCTCCTCCTCAGGTGGATGCTGGAGGGAAAACATTCATCAGATTGTGTTTAAAGTGCAAAGTTAATAGATTTTTTTTTTCTTTTCCTTTTGTGCTTTGAGGGTTTCCATCCTAAAACCAAGCTCGAGTACTTCGACTTGCTTGGAGTGAGAAGATGCAGATTTACAGCCTGCCTTTACCTCTCGGTTCAGTGACAGCGCAAGGTAGAGGACAGGCTGCTCCGTGTCTGAGCTCTGACAGCAGCCTAAGAGGAGCTCAAAAGCTAAACGGAAAACCGTGGCTTCGAAATATGGCCTGAGGAGACGCCATCTGCCTCCTGCTGATACTCTCTGTGGTCTCCTTAATACCAGGCGTTTATGAAGGCACGTCGAGACATACAGCAAGTGTGCTTATTAGTAAAAAAAAAAAGAGTCGGGCAGATTGTACCGCTATAGTCCCTGCACTCTGCTGAACACTGGGAGCGATTTATCGACTGTGTTTATTGATCAGAATGAAGCGGAGCATGTAGAAGGTTAATGAGAATACGGTTGACCCAAAGGTCACAGAACTTGGCCAGGAAGGATTCATCTCCCAGCTGTTAGCATCCTAGCATCCTGCCACTGTCCATGTCATTAGCATGGTTATGACCAGGGCGTATTCAGGGGATTCAGGGCAAAAAAAAAAAAAAAAAACGAATTGATGATGGCAGGGAATTATAGAATAATCACAGGGATATTAGAGTTAAAGGGAATAAACATAAAACCACACCACATTTGATATGTATATATTGAACCTCATGCTAATTTGTTGGTCGTGTGCCTTTCTGCTTTCACACGGTTTCACTGTTATTCTGAACGCAGCTCTTTTTTGATATTATATTACATTGGTGGGCAACATCGTACTAATCACAATCCACCGTAAGAGTAAAGCTGAAGAGAAAGTTCAAGAGTAGATACGGATATGAGACAGTTGTCCCGAGTCACGGCGCGGCTAGTTATTGATCTCGCGCTCTCCCTCTCTCTCTAGGTAGAGGTTAATGCTCACTGCAGTGGGTAGTTGAATGGCATTACAAGTAACACAGGAAAGCGTTGCGCAACGTGCCGATTAAAGAAGTTTAAACGGAACGAAATCAACTCAAAATTCCATTCTACAAGAAATCTTGTTTCGGATGTCGTTAATAATTACAAACCCTGATACAAAAATCAATCAAAATGGATTCCTATTTCAAAAGGATGTTATTCATCATAGCGGGATTACAGTTTATTGTCTTGTTATGCGCAGCCCCCCCCCCGCCCCACCCCCATCCCCCCTCCCACCTTGTTACAAAATGCAGTTGAGAAAATTGCCCGCTCTTGCATTCCTGTATCACTCGGGGTATGAGTTCTCTCACTGCTGTTCGAAACACTCGACGATTTCACACCTGCACACTTTAAACCGCGTGTCAGACTCTACATCCTGTGTTATGTAAGCAAGTCAGCATGAGCTGACCTTTATTACACAGAGTGAAAATCAGAAAAATGGCTTTATGACTTTAATATGTTGTTTGTTTTATGGCTGCGCCTGTATTACACTGCTTYACSGAGGTGGAAGGTAACCRAGTACATTTGCTTCGTTCCTGTACTTAAGCACATATTTCACTTAATGCAATTAAGGACATATTGCACAGGTTTATTCGATGCTTTTTACTTTTACTCCATTCGAACGTGTAGCAAGTAGATGTACTTTTACTTAAGTACATTTCAGGGTGGAGTTGCGTTAACAAGAATGGCTGACTATTATGAGTAATTGCATGACTTCCTTCCTATTGAGACATGCCTAATAATGAATAATTTTTTATTTAATAAACATTTTTTATTAATATTAATATAAAAAATAATTAAAATAATGAATTATTAATAATTATTAATTAATAATAATAAATATTAACAACTGTTAGTTATTATTTATTAATAATAGTAATAATAATATTGATATATAATATTATTATTAATATTAATTATTACTAATATTAATAACTAAATTAATATTAATAATGAATAAGTAACAGCATATGCACAATCGGGGAGCATTATGGAAAAGGCCACTAATAMTTCTAATACTTGTAAATGCAAATCCAAAGGTGAGTTTTTCAGTACTGTTATTTGGGTGCACAAGTACCTTTAACTTGAGTACTACTTGCCCTATGGAACCTCTACTGTTACTCAAGTACAGGTTTTGTGTACTTTTCCTCACCTCTGTTACTTTATTATGCATAATGCGTAGTGGCTTTTTAACTTTATCTCTATGCGGTGAAGAACTGAAGGCTCACAGTTTACCATATGCGCAAAACTTTATTAAATAATTAAAGTCTTTTCTTTTTTTCTTTTTTTTTTACCTCTTTTTGACAACACAATGTTCGAGGCAGCAATCTATGCCGGACGGTCTGTTAGTAAAGTCTAAACTAACTACAGAAAGTCTCATTTTTCTGAGACAGTTGACAGTCGAGTCATATTTAAGCGAAACTCAGCGTTCATGCTCTGATGCCCTGAATTTCATCAACGTTCCTTCAATCAATTTATATGAATAAATTTCATGCAAATTGCCCCCCGGATCAATTGTGCAAATCAAAAACACGCCGTTCATCTGTAACAGACATCCCGAGCATCTGCCACTTTCGCAGTCTGGAGACGGCGCTCCAGGAACAGCTGATGATTGTGACCTGACTTATGGGGTTTTACTGCACAAGTCCACTGCTTTCTGTGAATTTCATCTGGAGCCAAAGAGGAAGCGGCTATAAATCTGTCCTGAGGTTAAGGTTTTATTGCATCTCTTATAAAATCTAAACATCTGTCAGGTGTGGTGAAATTGTGGCAGCTCGCAATAAAAGAGAAAGTGACAGGACATGTCCTCCTGCCTCGCACGATCACAGGACCTGCCATTTAAATAAATGATCACCAACCTTCAGTAYGGGTTTGCTTTAGTTTGCTTCAGACACTTCAGCAGAGAAAATACACTCGGCTTCATGTGACGTCCTGTACACGCGCGTGCACCTCCTCGACCTGCTCTAGCGATGTAGCCTATAAAAGTCCGCGATGTCCTGCACATGAAATATCATGCATTTTTATAGCAAGAAAAGGAATTAGGTTTTTAATTGGAGAGATCTGTGACTAAACAAGACAAATGCCAAGGATTATTATGTTACTTGACTTATTATAGATCAGATACAGAACTCTAGAAAGGGTCATAGCTTTAGTCATTTACTGGCTGATTTTTAAAGGTGGAGATTAGCGAGAATTAGCATTATCATATCATGTGTTGTGATATTGAGGCTGTTTGGTCAAAGACATATAAAACAAAATAAAAGTCCACATGTGTATTGAGAATATCTCAAACAAAAAACAGGCACATAAGACTATGGACTAAGGTTTGCTTAACATACGGCTGCTCAGACTTTCATCCCTCAGGGATTCTTTAACTCTGAAATTAATTCCGCAGATGTCCTCAGCATCGATTTTTCAACATAATATAACTATTAAAAATTTAGGCTAGTTATTTAAATGTGTATGTTAATATTTTTTGGTGATTTAGTGGAGCCATAGAGGTTTTTTTTTTTTTCTTTTTCCAGTGGCAAATTTCCAATTGTGGTTTGGTTTATAACCATTTATTCTGAGTGACTGGTGAAATACTACTAATTCCTCTCTCTCTCTCTCTCAAAAAAAAAGAAAGAAGAAGAAAGCCTTAGCATGAGAGTATTCTTGTATTCCCGCACGCATACCTATTTACTTCTATGAGAACGACGGATAATATACATTTTCTTCCCAAATTGCCGCCGATTTCCACCCGCTAATTACCTCTCATATCACATGTCAGTGATCAACACATGCTTCCTCCAAGATGTATAAAGCCAACCTGTGTGTTCATTCGAACCTTCAGTTCAGTCCAACACCCCAGTGCTCTCTCCACCTCCTTCCTCTCACCTACGATTGGCCAGCGTTTCTGTACTTGTCAAGAAAGACCAATGTCTCTCTTTTAGAAAGCGTGGCCAATTTGAAATCCAATCCGCATCTCCCACCTACAGATGTTTTTGCGGCATYGTCTGGATTTGAACTCGTGATCTCCTGCCAATAGGCCAAATGCTGTTTCTGTTGCATGAGAATGTTTTGATAGAGACTACAAAGCACTTCTGTATCAAAGCATCTGCCAAACGCTGTAAATAAAGATGCAATATAAAATGAAAATAGCTCCAGAAACTCAATCGTAAACATAATGCCTTTTGAAAATAGTGGGTTTGCATTTATTTAAATAAAATCCTCTGTACAAACTTCAACTGACTGAATTAATTACTATTACTTATGTTGCATTAATTAAACATTTACAAACCATTAGTAATGTTAGAAAAATAGAAAATGTAATATTACAATAAACAATACATTAAATATAATTTTATATCATACTTATGTAAAGTGTTGTTCATTGGAAAATGTAAATTTATATGTATATTTTACATTTAAATGGAATTTTAATAACATTTAAATTTAATTGATGCTATAAAAAGCTACTTAGTTGGACAATAATTATTCGGCTTTGTTATTTATTTATTTATTTATTTACACTGTATATTTTTAATTGATTTATTTAATAGCAGTTACATTAGTCATGGTTTATTAAGACTGAAATTCCTTAGATAATATGTTATGTGAATTAGAGAAGACCTTTCTAATATAGATTCTTTTTTTTTATTGTATAAATTAATTTAATTAATTGATTGTTTTCCATAGCCAAAATTCAATGAATAGACATAGCCATATACAGTATATGAGACATGGCTATGGCTATGAAATTATATATATAAAATCAAATGTTTCTGATATGTAAATCAAGCGTTTGATTCCTGTGGATTGATTACAGTTATTTAAAACAAATAAAATGATACACAGAATTATGTGCAGAATTGTTCTCAGATGGGTGAAAAAACAAACAAAATCTCTTCCTCCTCAAAAACAAGATACTGTATAGAAGAGAAGTTTTTTTTTTTGTCTAAAATAATAATAATAAAAAAATCCAGACTTGACCACAAAAATTCCACCCTAATAAAAATCTGCCTCATGATGTTATTTCTACTTTTTTCATGCTCCATCCTGACATCTTGGAAAGCCGATCTTCTTCTGCTATGTGCGCTACACCTCCTCCATGACAATGGAGTTAACCTGGAAAGATATAAAACATCGGAGGGGGAAATTCTCTCTTGCTGGCTCGCTCCTGAGCTGCGGAGGCCTGAAACCAGAGTGAGCTTTTCCACAGCTCCCCGCGGTGCTGTTCGTTTGGACCGCAACAGGCCACAAATCTGGCCGACGCTGTCCTCCCTTCCATCGCTCGAATGCGGACAGGGGATCTGGTTTAAGATGGAATGCTTTCGAGGGGGGGGGATAAAAAAAAACATCACTTCAGACTCAAGGCAAATGTCAAAATAAAGATGGGAAAAGCCGTAGCCGTTCAGCTAGGAGGAATTCAATACAAATCTCGTCCTCATATCCTGTCCTCCTTTTTCTCGGTGTCATGCTCGAAAGCGGTAGAAGCCTGGTTTTGATTTTCAGCACAGAGATTTTTTTTTTTTTTTATCTGTGTTACAATAATAAATCTGATATCCTTCTGGGAAAGTTTATTTTGAGGGAGGTCCAACGTGTTAAGAACTCCGTGACCTGCGCTGGGATTGCAATATGATGACTTTACAATATTGCATATTTATAGACTCGGAGATTCATAGCTATTGTAGACTGAAACAGAAGAAGAGCAACCTTGTTTGTATTACACACAAAATTTAAAAAGCAACAACAACCCAAAAAAAAAAAAAGAAAAGAAAAAAGAATCCTACATCTAGGGTCCGTGAGATTCCGTATCACACTACGRATGAAGCTGTCACACAACGCCTACGAGAGCTCGAGCAATGTTCACGGGTTTTGGCTCGAGCTTTAAAAACATGGCTAGGATTTGAAACATTTAAAACCAGCGCACTCAAAATGTTGAAAATAAATCGCTTTAAATAATGACATGTCTATTAGAAACACTAGAACACCTGTTTATTTACGCCATTTATTCAATCATGTGGCTGATGCACAATACATAAAATGATGCAGATGAAGGCCAAGAGACATGAATTTTATTCAAATATTCACATCAAACAGCAGAATGGCGGGGGGAAGAGTGGGATCTCTGTGAGTTTAACCGTGGTGGTGCGGTTGTTGGTGCCAGATGGGCTTGTTTAAGCTGAAMTCCTGGGAATTTCACAGTCGTCTCTAGAGATCGCACGGAGTGGTGCGAAAAGCAAAAAACATCAAGAAGCTCTGTAGGGTGAACAGCAAGGTCAGGAATAAGGCTTTACTGTATATATATATATATATATAGTATAAGGCTATATAAGATTTATAGAAGGCTATAGTAACCCAAAAACAACAAAACAAACAAACAAACAAACAAAAAAATAACAGGCACTCTTTACGACCACGGTGAGCAGAAAAGAATGCACAGCTGTTCATTACCGTTCATCTTTACTAACTGTCTGGTCAGAGTTGTTTTTGTGGTTTGAATATGGTTTAATCAGTATTATTATTCTATATACTATATAGTATATATATTTTTCTTATGTAAGAAAAAAATTGGGGAAGTAACTAAATTGCAAGCAAGTACAAATTAAAATTTGTGAGCAGAATTTTATGTATGAAATT
>QMIH01000836.1:147434-160980 GCA_003987875.1 Clarias batrachus | reverse complement strand
AAAGCGCTTGTTATCCTATGAACTTCATTATCTGCTTGAATCTCTATGAACAGTCGTCGGCATGGTTGGATTTAGTGCTGCAATATGATATGAATGTCAATACAGCTTTGAAGTATGTCTATATTTGTGTACAAATTGAGGAAACAGCTGATTGTGTAGAGTCGTGCAACCGTGAGACCTGGTGAAATTGGCGGATGAGAGACATTTAGGTCGGGAATGTCCACGGTGCTGATTTTGGTCACGTCGGACGGTCTGATGTTTAAACATCCGAAACTTTTTCGACAATTTGAGAAAGAAATAATTCAATATAATTCGATTCAAATAATCAGATTGATAAGTTGCGAGATTTGGAATTGATTTGCTTTTTTTAACTATTTAGGCAAACTTTTAAATGTGACATTTTTTGAAATGGATGATATTTCAATGATATATATATATATGTGTGTGTGTATAATGTAAAAATATATATAAAAGTGTAAACTTTTGCCTAGAAGTATAACTTCTTATTGGACATTGGTTACACTTTTATTACTTTTCTGTCCCCGTAGCCCAAGACCTTATCCCTGACCTCCCATACTTCTTCTTCTTTTGAATTCATGTGCGGTTGAGCCAACACCTCCACCTACTGGACTGGAGCAGATTTGTTCAAGATACCTCATTTCAACAATCAAGTTTCCCAGCATTTCAATGCATACGAGCTACTTTTAGTTGTTTTTTATGACTTTAAAATCTGTAAGGAATGCAGCTGCTTGAGACAAATCAGACAGTCATTTTGACAGTTAGTGCTATCGCATTGAATTGAATGAGAAATGGCAGCGCTCAAAGATCGAATCGAATCGAATCAAGGGTCTGCTTATGATTCGCAGCTCCGGTATAACTCGAGTGAAAGCTCTAGCGTTCCGCCCTAGGCCTGTGTCTTAGTTGTCCAGAACCCTGATTGACTTGTCAATCTCCTTGTCCTGGGTGTCAACCCCTACATCCAAGTCTAAACGGTACAATTGTACAAGCCGCGAATTCTCTGATACTAATCCTTAATCCGGAACCGCGGGGAAGCAAAGAATCATCATGCTCTTTATCTGACTGTCTCAGCAGGCCGTCATCGCGTCCTCTTTTGGCAGATTGGTTCGGTACGAGCTTGTATTGAGCGCACGGTGCTTCACTTTCAAGCAGGGGAGCCATTAGCGGCGAAGAAAGCTTGCCCTTTTAACAAGCTAGATAACGTCGGGCCTGTTGTTCACTGGCCAGCTGTTTTTTTTTTTCGAGGAGGCTCGCTCTGTGCTCTGTGGATAATGTGTCAGTCGGGATGGAGTGGTGATAGATATCGGGTGGTTAAGGGACGCTCGCCGAGTCCCACAGGARCATTGATCGCCTCTATAACTCACGCTCACCATGATGTATGCACTCCGGTGCGCGTTCAGCGCCGGGCGCGGGCCGCGGCAGGTCCTTGAATGGTCCTTGGGCCTCTCGGTACCCCGGATAAGAGCTTTATTCATATGATTTGTATATTGTCATAAAGTCAACTTTAATGGAAAGCACCATAGGGGCTGTATTCAGGGATTGCAGCCGCTGTGTTCACTTCTGTATAGTGCCGTAAAGCTGAGCTTTATCACTCCTGCAAACTGCATCCTGAGAGGCACGGCTCGAGCCATAAGCCCTCTTTTATTGTGGCGGTAATGCAGTCAGAACACTGATATGTGGACTTCCTGGTGCGAACGCCCACAACCGTCGGGAGGTGTCTGTGAGCTGAACCACAGCAGCTGCTAACTTTTTTTTTTTTATCTCGTGTTGAAATGTGGAGGAATGATTGTCGAATATAGACGTTTAGTAAACCCGATTTAACCGCCAGAGCAATTGTGGCTTCGTGTCGGATTTTCCCAGGCGCTGTCTAAGGTTGCCGTCAGGGCCGAATGCCGAGCAGGTCTGACTTACCTTCAGGATTCCTTGCAGCGCTGTTTATTCATATAAAACCGGTTCACTTGGAAGGGTGTGGAGTGCTAATTTCACCAATTCCCATTTTTACGAGGACTGTTGTTCTTTTTTAGAATTTCACAAGGCCAAGCCTTTATTTTATTGCACTCGGAGAATTTTAGGATGACTCTCCCACTTAACCCCGACACTCTGAAGTTTCCACCCCGGCSTCAGGTCAGGTTCAATTTCGATTCGTGAAATCATTTTATTTATYGTTTTGTTGTTTTATTACAATAGTCTCCCATTCCGAGAATTCCTTGCTACGCTATCAGGCGCTCGTTGACACTCGCGTTTGTGTGTTTTGATATGTTCGGGTAATAAACGCAGGAGCTACATTTCACATTTCTGCCTCCGAGGGTTTGTCTGATAATAACTAAAGACCGCGCTGAAATATTATGTTGCAGGMAAGGCGCGACGCCTCGACAAGGCCTGCTAATTCACCCGCTTTCTCCTCTTGATTGGCGCTGATTGGCTCGGTTTCCAAAGCGCCTGTGTGATGGGGGTGGTGGGGGGGGGGGTGGTGGACGTGGTTGTCTGAGCACGATGACTGCGCCAGAGAGCCTGCTGCTGATCGCCTGGGCAAAATTGTATCCTGAATGATGTTTGGCAAGAGGGATTATGATTGCTGATTGCTGTGGGTTTTAATTATGGAAATTGCAAGATGCTCTTTGCATCTCCACATGGCTAAGTCTTAAAGATTCTCAAGGGAGCGGGCCATTATTTCACTAATAGCCAAAGTCATAAAAACGGCAAGGAGGAGTTTTATTTTTTTCCCTTTAAATAATGCACTCCAATTAGATGAAGTACATTCTGCTCAGTCGGGAAGGTAAACAGCGACAAGTCTTCTGCTTGGAATGTTATTAATGTGTATTAAAGCAGCCGCTACTGCTGGGTGTTTACATGACGGCAACATTTAATTCCTGCTCCTTTATCAGCTCGAAGCCAGACCAAGCAAAGCAAAATCTCAATCTCTTCTCTCTCTCGCTCTCTCTCTTTTTTTTTTAATTGCATTACGCATTTTCTTATCCTTTTTTCTTTCCAGTTTATTCTTTTAACCAAGCGGTCGAATGTGCCAAACGATSTCCTAGTCGACCGCGTCCGAGAAGTGCTTATGATGAGGTGCCATGTTGGTGCGACGYGAGGTTAAGAGTTTTTGTTCGGGGCCAGAGCAGCCATAGATGAAGAGAAGAGACGCTGTAGGAGTAAATCAAGGTCGGACCGTTCTGGCACTTCATTTATCCAGGCCTAGTCCTGAGTCAACACGATGCTCCGTGGCCTTATTACGGCGCTTTCGGGGAGCCGCGCGATGCTCCGGAGCTGAAATTGCAGCTTTGAAGTTCATTTCTTCCGCGGAGGGGACGCGTCGCGATATCATCTGTAATCTATGACATCGCTAAAGAGGAAAGATGCGCCGCATGGTTCGCGCATACCTTTCTAAAAAACGATCAAGGATAACTGAGGCTAGAATATGATGCTGATGCAGATTTTTTTATTTTTCCAAACGCATTTGAATATCTGAAAAGAAGAAAACGGCACAGGGAGGTAAAGTTTTTTGAAACGATAATCCTTTTACAAAATAATCAATTTTTTGTTTTTTGACAAACTGTTACGTTTAATCTTCTTCACTATATSTGTTCAGAACCTCCGTAGCGCTCGAGCGATGGCGCGGTGGCAGCTCAGCGGGATACGGCTCTGGGTTATTGATCAGAAGGTTAGCGGTTCAAGCCCCAGCTCCACCGGGCTGCCAATATTGGGTCGTGAGCGAGACCCTTAACCCTGTCTGCTCCAGGGGCGCCGTACCGTGGCTGACCCCGCGCTCTGACCCCAGCCCCCACGCTGCGATATATATATATATATACGAAGAAAGAATTGCACTGTGCAGTAATGTATAGGTGACGGAATAAAGCTTTTAATGCCAACTGACATCCAGATAAGGCGAAAAGTAAAGCTAAGATCCGACCGAAAGGTGTTAGATTGATGAGCTTTCCCCTCCAAAAAACAGCATCAGAACTATAAGTTGGATTAAAGTGCAGAGRCAGGATGAGTAGAGACAAAGCACCGCTTGAGATAGAAGTGGAGCAGCACGACGTAACTCACGAAATGTCTTACATAAGTCTCGTACCTCTGTTTGAAAAAAAAAAAAAAGAAAAGAAAAATCAATTACCCTGTAGGTGGGTGAAACCGTTTTAGAAAAACATCTGGCCTATCAGTTTCATCCACCACTACATACCTAGATACAAGACATGAGTTCTCTCTCCCTCTCTCCCTCTCTCTCTCTCTCTCTCTCTCTCTCTCTCTCTCTCTCTCAGCAGCCTCACAAGTGATGTTTTCGCAAGGAAAGATCTTGCGATTTACAATTTATTATTATTATTATTTTTTTTATAAATCCAGGTTTGCTGATCCGTTCCTGGCGTCTGGGTCTCTCCTTATTCATGCAGATATGAGAAAGGCTTTGTAGGACTGGATATAAGTGCCAGGGATTGTCGCCAAGATGGCCGATCAGCGAACAGACTTAACTAGAAGGGCTTGCAACGACAGGAACATTCTTTCCAACATTAAGCGTCCTCTTAATTTAAAACCTAGCATGTTTTTCCCCCATCGGACCTCGAAGTGYATCGACTATTATTCTACTTCTGGAATAAAATACCCGCTTTCTTTTCAAAGGAATTATCGTGACTAATCCCAAATGAGGCGAAGAAAAAAAAAAAGAAAAAAAAAGCCGGTTTAGTATTCCTCGTTGGCCGACTGTGATTTTCACCAGCATCCCTTAAGCGCGGCACCTTTTCCTGCGGCGCGCGTGCCGCTCTCCGCGCGGGGGAATTACCGTCCTCGAGTTTACCCAGGGATTTATTGTTAAATATTTGTCGAGCGTCCCAGCCCGCAGTCAGTGGCGTGTGTTGGTAAAGAGCAGCATGGAACATAATTGCCAAGCGCATAAAAATGTCATTGCTTTGCATTAGTAAGCATGAAAAAGCCCTTGAATCAGTGCTCGCAGGTGGGAACGCAGATAGCGGCGCGGTTTAATTTCGCTCCGCAACGCTGTCTCGAGTTCAAAGACCTTTAGTCAGACATTTTAATTACTTTGGAATTGGTCCTAATTGATCTTGGCTTAGATGGACTCCTCATACTTCTACACTAGAAAAGTCGGTGTTGCTTTTCTCCCCGGCGGAGACGAGCGCCGCGGTTAACTAATATACTCTCTTCCTTTTTCATTTACTCTTCCTTCCCTCATAAACGCTGACTTAAACCGAAATAAAAGCGCAAATGGGGCGTAATGCTGGTGTGAGTTAGTGTTAGTTCTCTTAAATGATACTCTATGGACAGTAATGCTCTTTTCATTTAAGAATGTTCTGCTCTTCTTTCTAGTTAGAGTGCACTGTACTGGGCCTTTATTACTGACGCTACACGGCGACGCTACCTCCAGGGTTCTCCTGCGTTATTCCTTTTCACACGTTTGGGTTTCCTTAGGGTTCTCCGGTTTCCTCCCACCTCAAAGGAACTAGCGTTTAGCTCCAGATGGCTTGTAATGTGGATGAGTGTGTGTGTGTGTGTGTGTGTCTCGAGTCTGGTGTGACTGGGACGGACTTCGGCGCTACTTAAACCCTGACTAGGATGAAATAGTTACCGAAGATCAGTAAGATGGTGTTAATAATTAATATTATCTATGATCATATCTCTCATACACTCACTTATTGTCTATACCGCTTTTTCAGGGGCCCTGCAGTTTATCCCAGGACACACACTCGACGGGGTGCCAATCCATCACACGGCTCACACACACACACACACACACACACTTACGCAATTATTGACACACTTTGGACAATTCTGGGAACGCTTATTAGGAGGCCTGGAGCCTATCCCAGGAGACTTAGGGCACGAGGCGGGGTACACCATGGACAGGGTGCCAATCCATCTCAGGACATACACACACTCACACACTCCGGGAACGCCAAGTAGCCTAATCTGCATGCCTTTGGACTGCGGGAGGAGACCGGAGTACCCGGAGGAAACCCACCAAACATGGGGAGAACATGCRAACTCCATGCACACAGAGACGGGAATCGAACCCGGACTCTGGAGTTGCAAGGCGACAGTGATGARCAACTAAGCCAACATAGCATTAACCTATGTGTGAGTTAATAAGTGTTTCATATTGCATGTACATCCTTTGATTGTACAGAATGCGATTTATAAACCAGAAGAACAAGGAGGACCAACCAGCCGAAAACCTCTTTATACACCTATTCCGTACAATAGACGATGTCTTGTTTCAAGCATTACAATTCCTGTCGTCCTGCCAAGTCCCGAAACGCATATAAGCTGAAGGCACGACTCATTATAATGCCACTTTATGAACGAGAAATCGTACTTACTATATGACCCGCACTTACTTCCACTGTAGGTCAGAGTCACCTTATTATCTCTTACGCACGTGTTAATACCCGAGGAAACGTTACGTTGCTGCTAGGTCCGTTGCCATCCATCCATCCAGAGGATATGCTTTAACACTCCAGTCACTGGCCATGCTAAAAATTTCATCTGGCGGTTAGATAATGCTCGGCGCCGACGCTGAATTATTGAAGGCCTTGTACTTGCGAGGGGGGGACAGGGGCGCACTTTTAACTCTCCGTACCGCTGCGGCATTCTGTACGGTAACTAAGAGACGCTACACAAACATCAAGAAGGAATGATGTGATGGAGGAGGGAAAAGGAGTGCAACGGAGCGGAGTGAGGGATCGGGAGGGGGGGGTGGCGAGGAAGAGGAGGAGGAGGAGGTGTGTAGGGGAGCGGGGTGGATGTGGAGGAAATGAAAAGAAAGTCTGGCTGATGAGTGGCCCGGCGAAGCTGTGAACCACTCACAGGCACCCCTTGAGTGTGTGTGTTTTTCTCTGTATGTATTTTATGGTGCATGAAGCACCACTCGCTGGTTTCTGTCTCCTTTTTTTCTCTCTCTCTCTTTCTTTCCTGTGCTCGGTCTCTAATGTGTGTCATTCATATTTCAGTTAATGAGCACAAACAAACCCGGCGCTCTCTGTTGAACAGCCTATTAGTTAGCAGAGAAGTAAGGAAGAGAAAGAAAACACGCGCACGTCTTCATCAAGCTAATTGTTTCAGAGTTGCGTCGTCATTGATTAATGACTGCGGCTCGTATCGCGGCGGATTATCACGTATAGCCCGGCGATGACGTTCGGATAATAAAGCCGGAGTCGATAATTGTTCTTTCTGCATTGCTGAACGGTTCTTTGCTCAATTAAAAAAATAATTTAAAAAAAGACGCGAGTGTTCTGTGTTCAGATTGTGTGGGTTTACTCTTTTTATTTATTTATTTATTTATTTATTTATTTTTAATCCATGATGGTGAGTTCTACAATGTGAGCTTTCAATTCTATAATCACAACTCTCTGTACAGCCGTGTGTGTGTGTGTGTGCGTGTGGAAGGGAAGCGCTGTTCGATTACGGCTGCCCGGTTTGAAGCCCGGCGCTYGGGTGCCGGAGTGAATGTGAGCACATCGGCGTGTAACAAACCTTAACCTTGCCTAAGGCTGGAGATCACAGCTCAGGCCCAGCGGAGAGCCGAAACCGTTGATTTTTTCCACGCTTACCCCGTTTCGGTGAAATGTTCTCTGTTCCGCTCGCACCCCCAAAAGACCGATGGCAAACATTAACGTCTGTTCTGACAGCACCGAACATAAGTGAGGTTGTCAAGTGAACCAGCCCTTCACCTGCACACCGTGTGTACTGAAAGGGAACGAGTACAGCGTGCAGGAGGGAGAGGTTACTGCCCGAATAACACCGAGGAAGGGGAAAAAAAAGTGCTTTCAGTCCAACSTTTGGAAATGGAGAARCACCAATAGTGCACACACACACACACAGTGTGTAAGGTCAGCGGATTAATCATGAACTATTAGTTCATTTATGCTACAGATCAAAGGATGCGTGATGAAGAGGGAATTTGCATTCCTGATTTGTACTGTGGAAAGAAAAACCATCGTAGCTGCGCATCTACATTCTCTGCATTCATTCATTCGGTCATCCTTTTAAACTAACCATCTCGGGGTCAGGGTTGCCTCGGCTCTGACACGAATCTCAGGAAAAACAGTTCATATAGATATGGAACATCACTCAGATAATGCGCAAGGTCTCAGGCAATATTAGATATGGATGCATTTCATTGTATATGTGTGTATGTGTGTGAAATCTATCCATATCAATACATTATATACATAGGACTATGTTATTACAATGTAATTATTATATAATTACACTTATTCTGTATTAAACGTCGTCTAATATAATTWAATGGCTGCACGTTGGTCAAAACGACCCCATATGTTGATATATAATGCCTTTATACACTAGATTAAATTAACCCCAACAATATAATGAAGTCTAATACTGTACAGCATAGTAACTGTATAAAACAACATCTGATACATCTGTATATCATAATGACCTCCATATAGTGTATCTTAATCATATCACATGATATAATCACTTCTTATACTGTACACCATAATGACCTTATATAATAAGTTGTATACCWTAATGCCGTTATAATACTTTCYTATAGCGGATATCTTGATCACCTYACACATTATAATGCTTCCCTATACGGTATATCACAATCATTTACCTATTATATAAATKATTTCTGATAATAAGATATTCCACAATGATCTCCCATATAACCCTTATATGGTCTATGATAATGATTTTAAATATAATAATAACCTCTTATACTCCACCTTATATCAAAACTTCATTTACTCTRTATCATATAAATTGTACTGCCTTCTTATGATGTATTCCACGATGACCTCTTTTATATTGCAATAGCCTCTTGTCCTATACATCATAAGGGGAAGKGCGATGGGGAAGTTTGACAAGAAGGCCAGGGGTGATTTTAGGAGTTATTTCCTCAGCTATCTTTCTCAGCTCAGTCTCTGGGTTAGATGAACTGTGTGTTGAACATACTGTATATGTGTACTGGAGAGACAGAAAGCGCCAGAGACAGAGAGCGAGTAAGCGAGAGAGAGAGAGGGAGAGAGAGAGAGATGGGAACATGCATTTGCTTGAGACACCACTTTAGGTTTAGATCAGGGTTGGGGTGGTTAGTCAGATGCTAAAGTGCGGGACATTTTGCATGTGTGCATGCGTGGCATCTTGGATAAGGAATCGAGCGTCTAATGGTCTTGGCCTGTTCCTGCTTCGTCATGAAGAATCTGACGAGTGCTAAAGAGAAGAGTCAGACCCGTGTCTGGTTGCCAGACTTTTGTTTATCAGTGAAAGGCAGTGTGGAATATGATTAGCAGCCATTTATTAACCATAACTGACAAGTTTATGCACTGTGCTTTTTAAAAATGTTAGTCTGTTAAGATATATCATGCCTCTGTACATTCCTGAATCTTTTTTTATTTTATTATTGTGTAGATGTTGGGGCTGTGTGTGTGTGTGTGTGTGTGTGTGTGTGTGTGTGTTTTGGCCATGTTTTTAATCCCAAACTGTTGAAAGAATAAAAAAAAAAGTGTTTAATAAGTGTAAGGGCTGTCTGGTCTGGGGTTGGCTTTGGAAAATCTCATTGTGGCTTTTGCCGTCCTGGAGGTGCACGGACTGTATCGATAAAACACATTCACTCGTGTTATTACTGAATTATGTCATCTTTCATGCTCCGTCTCATTTGGTTTGGCTTTGGTAAATTCTATTAAAACCCTCGACATCAAACTGTCAGGAAAAGCCGCGGTGTCAGGAAGAGCGGAGAATCTTTCTCTGTAAATGAATGTGACATTTCAATCACTTCCATTTTGGCCCCGTTCGTTAGCAAATGCTGCGATTATTGCCCGGAATACATTAAACCCTCATTAAGATCCGGTAACCTTTACAAATCAGGTCTGCACAAGAGATGCGGAAGAGGACGACCTCTCCGAGTAGCGCTGATCATCCGTCATTAGGATATGCGATGTTAACAGGTAATAACGGGAAAGAGGTGATAACAAATATGACAGCTACGGATTAGCCGGCGCAGAACGAGTCGCGCAAATTGGTGAGCGGTGAGCCTGATTGCTATTTAATCAGTCTTTCGACAGAGGAGCAGAGCCAATTAGTTCCAGATATTCCAAGGTGTTCCCATGCTTGCATTATTTTCAGGTAAGACCTGGTTGCTCTTATAATTGGCACTGAAATGTGCCTCCCAAACCAAACCGCCAACCCGCAGCAGGAGCTGCTCCGCATTAATACCCCAGCCTGGCGGTGGGGCTGAACAGGGTCTCCTGCAACTTTTTCCGCCGCCAAGAAAATGACACGATATCCTCGAGGGGGAAGGCAGCGTCTGCCCTAGACTTGTCACCGACCGTCAAAGACAAAGTGCAATGCCTCCGGAAAGATCCCTGACGGGAACCTTGGGTGTATCCAGGGAGATTCTGCCCCACATCTGCCCCACCTCCTCTGGATCTTTTGTGTTCGACATAATCAACCTCCGCTCTTTACTGACAGCACATCCTCTTCTTTAAATTGGTCGTGCCAAGATTCCCCGAGCAACCTCAACTTTAAACGATCTCCTATTGAGGATGCAAAATTGCAAAGCAATCATATCGGTTAGGCAGAAAAAAACGCTTGGTCGTTGGGGGGGAGGTTTAGGGGTATCAGGTTCATTTCCTTGCAGTTGGGTAGCAGAAGAACTCGATAAAGCGTCTTCTTCTGGTCTGCGTCCGAGCGTACGCTCTGTTGCAGCTCTTACGTTTCACTTAGTCCCAGCCTCATTGGGATGCATGTACATATGCATTCTTTATTTTCTCCTTCTCAGGCACTGACAATTGAAAATAAATTAACATTCCAGCTCGTTTTCTCGCTTTTTTTTCCCTCCTCCCGTCTTTAAGCGAGTCGAGAATACTCGGGGGTCGAACCCTCCGAGGTCAAGCGATACTCACAARCTGTCAATCTTTCTCAGCAAGTCTCCCGCCCCTTTCTTTCTCCTCCGACCCATTCTTTTCTCCTCTTCTTTTTCTCGCATTCATTCAGCTGCATTCTGTCTTAGAACCCGGGACTCCTTCTCCCCGGCTATTCTTCCTCTGGCCGCCTCCCCAGCTTGAGAGAGGCGACTGAGGGCTTTGTAAGGGACTCGCGATCCATTCAGACTTTTGTCACAAACAGAGTCATATTTCATGCTTCGGAATGCTTTTCCCCGTCAATTTCTCCCAATCGGTTTGTTTTGATCATATTTTAATTGGTCTACTATCTAAGTGTTTTATGTATAATTGAACCCCACTAGTGTTGGATTTGCGATTCTGATCGGTTGATTCGTTTTCTTTCAACGTTAGCTCTGAGAGCAGTTCCAGCTGCAAGGCAAATTGCCTACAGCAGGCGCTCCATTTAAACTGATGTGACATTTACTGTGAGGAGATTATTTATTTTTAATGTTATTTGTATTTATTTAGCATTCTTTTTATGCATATTCTGTGTCAGTGCATTGTAGCTGCCAGTGGTAAAAACCGTATGGAAGAAAGCCTTTAGGATTGAGGATTTTTTGCTACCATGGTATAAAATGTGAGGCTGGTGTGGGAACAACTGTTTAACGCTGCTTTAATTCTTCATTTTTCATTTACTGTTAGTACCGTAGCAGAAACATGACCATGAAYGGTTGGTATACAAATGAAAACCTTTCCGTAAAATGTCCAACATTAGTTAAGCCACATCCTGGAACTCTCCGACTCTCTGTTAGCTGTCAACAACATGGACTTAAGCAGCTGATAAATTTGGTCCCATTTGCCAATTTACATGACTTCACCCTTGGAGTAAAGCCACCATATCCTTTCCCCCAGCAATATCCATCCGTCATGTAAAACGATGACGCGCCCATCAGGAATGGGGCAAAATCTTCTTACTGCTAATCGTCTAATCCTTTTATTTCAAGTCGAACCAAATCCAGCCTGCAATCTGCCAGACAAAAAAGGTGTTTAGGCAGATGATAAAGCTTGGCTCCTGAGCTTAATTTCGCAGACATAACGTAGGCGTGTTCCTCAGTGGGAGGGGACGTCTTGAGAGCTATGATGAGGTGCAAATCGCAGTGGTGTGCCCACCCTCGTCCCGCTCGCCCTCCACCAGGGCATCAGCTGGCATCCTGGTAGAATGGAATATTTTTCCATAGCGCTGTCTGTGCTGATGCCAATAACTGAATTGTTAGACTTTGAGACATTTTGTCTTGCAGTTATATTGCTTTTTCCCCCCCCATCTTAGACGAAAAAAAAAAAAAAAGAAACGTTTGTATGTGGTCACTTTTGAAGATCTGAACTCTGTTCTTATTGAAGTTGTTCATTTTCTGGCTCGTCGAATTAAGACTAAGAGAAACATGGATATGCTGGCCGCTCGTTCATTTTCCTAATGGCCAGCAGTCTTTAGTTCTCAGCATTCTCAGTCTCTAATGGAGTCTCGTTTATTGACCTACGTCTTGGCTCGATTTAAAAATGCGCTTTAAATATCTGATTTAGTCTTTACATCTTTCAAGAAACGCAACAAACCAAGAAGAACAAAGAGCAAGGGAATATCATTAATTGCGTTAAATATAAAATGAGCGGGGAAAAAAAAGTATTATGTTTAAGGACAAGATGATGACAGGATTATCGCTGGATAAATACACCAACGTCAGTGGCCTTTAAAGTAGTCCAAGAAAGATAGACTGAGAGGTTTTAAAGAAACAAGCTTTCCCCGTAAACATTAAACAGAGTGTTAAACGTTCAAACTGTGATGAGGTTGGGGATTTCAGGCATTTGAGTTTCTTGGCTGCAGTCATGCCTAACATCAGTAGTGCTTATGTGTTACAAAAAAAAAAAAAATGTCAAGATGGGTCTAATAAAATGGTTCGTACAAGTCAAAAATYCAATTTGTTTGACCAGAGAAAAAGGGCACGAAGGGGACTCAGATTTGAACATAGATTTGTAAGAATTCATGCCTAAAATTTATTCTGTTCATTTGGCTCGTAGATTGCTTATGTCAAAGACAATGTGACGTGAAAGTCGTCGCACAATTTGGGGTACATTTTTTTTACATAATAGAAAAACAAACAAAAAAAACAAAACAATGTCCTTTCTCAATAGAACAAATTAGGTTCAAGTTAATAAATCCCTACAGTGTAACATATCWGTTGCAAAGCTTGCATATTACCATTGTCTTTTTCTGACTGATTATGTACCCTACTGGATCACATAGTTGACAATTTCCTTTTAATTTTTAACTAATCTTCAGAATTTCAGTGATGGGACTCGTCTGGATGCTCACTTATCATTTTGATGAATAGTTTACCATCCTATTTAAACAAATAATTTAATTAAAATCACAAAAAATCTGTAAACCATAACAGTGTGTGTAATGTGCTGACAGTCAATCAATATACTTAATGACAATGAGCTGTTATAGACAGAATGTTTCAATAAATGAGAGAAAGCCTGCCACAGTTTGTTCAATAAAACCCAAGTGGCACAGATACATGCCGGGAACACAACATAGGTCAATGACGTTGTACAAAAAGAAAAAAACATACAGTATATACTCTATATATTTTGCCTTGGTTGGCCTGAAAAAAAAA
>QMIH01000836.1:123459-133653 GCA_003987875.1 Clarias batrachus | reverse complement strand
ACACACACAGGCCAACTGGACCTGTGTAAACACTGGATGGTGTTAATTTCCCACCCTGGGTGTTAATTGAACCCTGGCAATTTTGCTCTGTAGTTGCTAGAGGTAAATAAATCCCCCTAGTTATTATTTATTTTTTCTTCTTGATTGATTGGCGGTCCACTTTCCATATATGGTCATTCCTTCCTGTTGTAGTTAATTATTTCCACTTGCCCCTTGCGACTCCTTTGTGACTGTAGAAGTGTGTGGAAAAAATATGAATACATTATAAACCCTTATGAAATAATGTCTATTATCTAACCGATCGAATTCAGGATGTTTACATTTTCTTCTTTTCTTGACRTTTCTCATAGACTTGCTTGTCCGTGATTTGATCAGGCTTCCTGTATTAAACACATTAAACTCTTCCCGTTCTGGATTTTATCCCCACRACCCTGTTTCCAAAACCACGTGGTTATTGAACGGGAAGATGCCGAGGGACCCCGGGAACAGAACCCTAAAAGTTCCACTGACATTTAAATCCCATGTATCAGCAGCAGCAGCAGCAGCAGCAGGCTTCTCGATTTAGACTCATCTCGAGCGGCACCGGGGATTCAGAGCGATCCTCTTTAAAGTGCAGCTCATTATAACATTCACAGTTTGGGGTTTTTAAGCTTTTGCTCATCGGAGTGTTAATCAGACAGTATCGAGTTCAGTCTGGAGATTCGAATGCGGTTGATGATTAACACCGATACGGCCCTGAGCAGTTTAYGCCAAACATGCTTCGGTTCACATGCCTTACCTCCTTCAGGCGTCACGGTTCACTTCGTCTTTGACGCAGGGGGGAAAAACACAGCGTTTCTTATTTGTTCGGTGATCTGCAGGAGAGCGAAAGGTTGGTTGAAGGTTTAATAAGAAACGTAAACAATGACCTACGAACCAGTCCTTCATTATTAACTTCCTCTGGTTCGGTTCAACTCCGCGAGCGCGTCAGCACTGTCGTAAGACACGCGCCCGTGGGAGACACTTCCCAACTGTTTCTTCCTGTGCCTTTGACAGATGTTTGCGTTTGCAGCCGTGGGCTTTTCATCACCTGTTTTAGATGGGGTGGTGTGCTGTTAACCAGTGTATCTGTACGCGTTAATGACAATCCAAAACTGGAGATGTGACGGAMAAAAATGATTGCAATTAACACACATTTCAGCTCGTCGCGAACCTGGAGACAGACTATGTGCTATGTGAGGATCCCGCGGTGCGAGCGCAGACGCATATGTTCACTTTTTACGTTAGATTTACTATCTTTGCAAAACCCTAATAAAGTAATTATAACGGTGCCGCATAGCTTGGAGCGACCCAATAGATTATAGATTTTAATTATGAACTTTACTATGAACTTAATGACCAACCGTGATTAAATTCAATTCCTGTGACACCACGGGGTTGTTGTACGACAAATCCGTCATACGCGCTATAAACTCTTAATTGAAATTGTCTTTTGTCCAAATGAATCTGTAGTTAAAATGATCTCATTTGATCTCATTAATGCTAACAGCTTCCAGCGGCGGCGCTTCATCATCAGCGTTTTTAAGAGTCGAGGGCACGTCCGACGGCGCCGATTCCGAGATCGGCCGCGCCAGATTCAACTAGAAAACAAAATAGACTGCCTTTATTAAAGCATGAGATCTTTCTGGTCTGGAGCTTCAATAATAGATGATAATCTCTCACTGTTCTGCAGTCTGCTGCTGATCATTTACCTTTAGTTAGAGCTCATTTGTTTCTCGTTCAGAGTACATCTCTTTTTATGATGATTTTTTAGAGCCTTATCGGCCAAATGGCTTGTGCACCAGTTGTAATTTCAATATAAGGACGAGAACAAAAGCGAATACTCCCACTGTGACTGAGGATTGTCTGCCGAACGTGAAGATGATGGAATGTGGAATAATTCGGGACGTCTCAAATTCATGGAGGATTCATTGACACCGATACCGGTATCGGGTATCAGTCCGATGCCATGCTCATTTACCCGTGCCTGTAAAAAAAAAAAGCCCTGATACCAACATCCGATACCAGGTGGTGCTGGTACATGTTGTCACGCTGATGAGCAAAAATTTATGATGGCAGATGGAACATGAAAATATCAAGAGCACGAACTTTGTACAAGACAATCAATCTGATATATCTTCTAGAACATCAAATCGAGGAACTTAGGAATTCCAGTCAGGTCAGTGAACAGTGAGGAATTATGACACAATGGAAAACAAGAATTTGATGTACAGATGTTCCAACAGTGTTCCCAATTGGAACCCTGGTTGATCTACGGTAACAATGTATCCACCTAAAGAACACCAACACACCAGGTGATGCTGTAACCTCTCGCAGCCGGAGGTCTAGAGAGAGCTGATTGGCCGAGCTCTCTCAGAGGGGAGGGATGAGAGGTATTTAGTGCTCCATCACATTAATCACGCCTCTACAGCCATTCAGGGGCGTCTGTGAGCTCGCGCAATGGAGGGAGCGGATAGCGCTGTCCTCCGAGTGTGTAACTCCGCCCCCAACGGTGCGCGAGCGAGCAGTTCAAAAAGATGCGGTCGGCTGGCGTCACGTGGTTCGGAGGAAACACGTGATAGTCTTCGGCACCTCCCGGCTGAGTGGTAGTAGTAGCCTTAATGTGGGAGCCCCCTAGTGACGGGGAGGAATTGGACACGACTAAATTAGGGAGAAAATCGGGGGAAAAAAAAACCACATATGCTAATTATGTAACAACAACAACAATCAGTTGTTCATTTAGGAAATGGAAGTCAGCCTTTCTGGAATAGTTCTCTGCAAGAACAGTATTGTGTCAGTAAGTGCATTAGCAAAACCATCAAGCTCCATGATGAAACTGGCTCTCATGAAGACCTACCCCGGAAAGCAAGACCGAAACGTACCTCTGCTGCAGAGGAGACGTTCATTTAGGCCTCAGAAATCACCAGTTAACCTCAAACAGCACCTCAGGTTAGAGCCTTCATAACGGCTCTAATTTGAAGAGCATACTGTACATACTGTAGATAGATACAGCGTAATATCAACTGTTCAGATGAGATAATTATATATTATGGACGCCTTCAGCATTGTTTTACAGTGTAGAAAGAAATACAAATCAGGACAAAAACATGTCATTTGACTTTTAAATGGTCCTGTATTTTATATGCGGAGAAAGATATTGATGCTTTCCAGCTCTAAAAACCTCTTAGCCTATGGTTGTATACAAAATAACAAACCTAAGGAGATACTTTTCAGTCAATCGCTCTATTGATCAACCCTGCCTGCTTTTAATATATTTGTAGGTTGCTGCAAAACTCGGCCGTTCCTTCGCGTCTCCGTGTGTTCGACCTGCTAAAGATTTTCCCTCTGGAGAAGTGGGCACAATAAACGAAAGCCATCTCATTTCCTGGAACACTTCTAATGATTGTAATTTCTATGAGGTTTTGTGATGAGCCTTATTATGGATTACCTTCGTAATCCTCCCGAGGATTATGAGCGTGGGGTTCGTTATGATTCATCCTGYGCTCGGGAAGCTCGCACAGCCGGAGTGCAAGGTAGTACCGGAGGTGGTAAGTGACACCTGTTAAAAGTGAGAAGAACGTTTTTGCCGCACAACTTATATACTATAGACATACACACACACACACACACACACACACACACACACACACACACACATATAGAGTCTCCATGCCTCTTCGCTTTCATTATGACGAATCTTGTCATCAGACATGTTATCACCTTGAGATAAGTTGTTTTGAAGTGCAGTGAGTCAGCCGTAACCTCAAAGCAGCATTTATTTGGCGTGAGGTATACGCCACCCACCCACCCACGGCTTTGTTCTGCAGGAAGAAAAGGTCTGTTCGAGATAGTGGCCAGTGCTGGCAGGCCTCTCTCACCTTCACCTGCGAGTTCCAAGCTCAAATCGGGTGGATTCCGGGAACTCGCGGCGACAAGACCTACATTCATGCTGGCAGGTTCATCTGAGCGTTATCCTCTGCCACGCTTAGTTTCAGCCAGGGGAGTGAAGGGGGGGGGAAACAGGCCACTTCTCATTCAAGAGACAAGAGTCAACACGCACAGTATGAACGATCCGTCCATCATCTGGAACACGTTTTTTTTTTTTTTTTTCCCTTCCTCGCCAAAACGTGCATGGTGGATATATGAAGAGAAAACCTATTGTCATGAATACAAATTAAGAATGACTGGAACCTGAGACAAAGCCATTGTGAGCAGCACGCAAGCTCGGCCCGAGTAAGATCAGCCTCAGGAAAATGAACTCCGGCCACAGATCGAGCTGCCACGTTTTTCTCCGGTGCTATTTCCGAACGCATATATCGGAATTTCAGAGTTCTCAATAGCACCTCGACGGGAAGGCTGGTTTTAGCCTTCGGGGTTAGTCATCTCATCTCTTGGCTTCCTCCAGTAACTGCTTACCACAAGGTAGTGCAGCATGGCATGAATGTTACATGAGATGGCAGGGCAGCCGCATTGTGCCTCTGACATGGCTGGAGGTTTCCTTAGTATAATGCCAGTCCTCTGCTGACAATTACCTCCTCAAATCAAATCCAGGCTGCTTACATGTATCGCTGGTTAGCTGCTCACCCTAATAGCACACCACTATGCCCTATATTATCACTGGTCCAAATTGTTTTTGTGCCATATTTTACTTGTGTCCAGAAGTGCAGGGTTGACAGCTTGGCGGTACATCATAGTAAATGAGCATGCACTTTAAAAAAAAAAAAAAGAAAGAAAGAAAGAAAGAAAAAACAAAAAAAAAAGCTTTCCAGCTCGATAATTGTGGATATGTTTATATATTTTTCCCTTAGTGCCATAGGGATTTAGAACACTGGTTTGTGGAATTAATTTTTGCCATGTTGATCATGTACACACTGCTTCCTTTTTCATACTTAATTATCTGCTGTATGCCAGGTTGAGCTAAAGTTTCGCACTGGAGCTGAAAGAAGCTGGAAAACAAACACTGGACACGCTGCCGTTGAGAAACTCTTGACTTCATCTCATGTACAGTATCATAAGCTCTCCTTATTATGAAGGCTAGATTATGATGGGGACAGTGCTTAACTCGCAGACTCGCCTTTTCTTCCCAAGATGTTGCCGGCTGGTAATATCCAGAATTGAATGACAAAGAAGACAAACAGTCATGAGGAGTCCCTGCTGTGCCCACAGCGGGGCCTCTTATCCTCCTCTACAGACAACACTCCCTCCCTCTCTACATCCTTTCCCTGGAGAAATGTCTCCAGCAGTGGTAGGAGCCGAGGACAATGGTGGAAGAACCCCGGGGGGACAGAAGGGGCGGCTGCCGACAGATTTGCATGCAGCTGTTTGCCGTTTCCACAGCCACAAAGACCAATCAAAAGGGGCGTTAATAGAGAGTGACAAGCGTTGCCCGACGCCTGGAGCCTGTGTTTGGGCTAGACCTCGCCCACTCTGTTTGCCAAGAAGCCATGAGCCTGGGATTTGTTAGCTTCCCAGGACTACGTGGTTCGGGAGCAACCGGTGTAAGAAGATCCTTCGGGAATAGCGCGCAGTCACATATACTGCATCGACTTATCTGGAAGGCGTCTCGAAAAAGGAAGTCGATTGCTTCCCCAAAAACAAGTCACGGATTTCCAAGGAAGTCCAGGTTATCTTGATGGGAAAGACAGAGACCAGGCCAAGCTTATCAAGAAAGTTTTCAAGGTAACAACAAGTGGGACGACGGAAAGAAAGGTCTGGCAATGTTTGAGGATAATAACAGGATATAAGACAGTCGGAGCGGTAGGGGGGGTGGACTGGATAAAGGAGAGGGCAAACAAGTTTAACCTATTCTTTGAAAAGGTTTGAAGCCCCTCCCTTTCTGCTAATTGCTGGCAATAACCTTGGCCACAAGCCCCAGTCCATGGACCTGGCTCCCCATCCTTAATCGACTTTATTCTGCTGGCAGCTCACATAAATCCTCCCACACCTACCCCAGTCTTGTCCATGAAAGAGAAAGCAATTTCTTGCTCCAGGAATATCATGAACATGGTCAGTACCACATCTAAAAAACACACCCACTCTATCCATCACAACCTTGCAACGAGCAAGGGAGTGGAGCATGCCTAAGGTGCCAGATAACGTAAAGCCTGTACATGTAATCTCACAAAAGGTCTGCAGTGATGTCCTGTCACCATGGAAAAACCCTTATATTATATGTCYTYGTCGACTTGGCACATGAATAGAAAACAAGAACTCTTCAAAGCCTGGCCTTTCAGAACCTTAAGACTTGCACCTGCAGATTTCCCGAGATCTGCTCCTTATCACTCAGATGTAGATGATGCCATTTTCGTACCTGTATTCCACCGCCTACTCTTACGAGCACAAGGTAGTGTGAATCATGTCCTTTAACTTTTTCAGCGCGTTCAATACCATCAGCACACTCTTTCGCCGGAGAGCTGAGCTCAATCAATACGGGTTGGTGATAGCATGATGAACTGGCTGCTGGATTATCACAGCGTGCGGTCACAGTTTATTCGCCTTTCCAACTCTAGCCCGGACACGATCACGTCCAGGACAGGAGCTCTCTAGAGAATTGCTGTTTGTTCTTATTTACCTTTTACACATCAGGCTTTTAGTGTAGCCCAGGATCGTGGTTCGGTGATGACGGATTGCATCAGCGACAAGAAACAGGAAAGAGTATGGAACTATAGTGGACAGTTTTACCAAATGGTGTAAAGAAAATCACTTCCCGCTCAATACATGTAAGAAAAAAAAAAGTGATAGTGGAGTTTAGAAGGAATAAAATATCACCGGCTCCTATTTCTTTTCAGGGCACCGATGTGGAGGTGGTGCGGTATTACAAGTTCCTTTGGGTGCACATCAATSATCAGGTGGACCGAGGGGACAGTCGTGAAGAAGGGTCATGACAGGGTAYTCTTTCTGAGGAGGAATAGCTGCACGCACTGAACTCCCTTACTCTTACAGATGCATAAAATAGAAACGTGGAACGAAAGAATATAATCTTKAAATATACCAATACAATAAGGAGTATTTATGAGACGCAAGATTTGATTCAGTCACCTGTTCATTGCTTTAAAGTGCAATATCAAACTTTATAGATTTTTATCGGCTGACCTGCATTTACATTGTCAGTAGCATCACGGCTTCACATGAAGGCCGTTCAAATCAAATCGGGATTTTTGATAAAACTGCCTTTATTTCTCTTTATAATCTCGTGCTACACTAATACACTTATTCCCGTGCTTGGACACCATCAAGGTAAAAAGTTTTCTCAGTAGGCCAGAGCCATGATCAGACTACCTGCTTCACATCTGAAACCATTTAAGGAGTTCCTGGCCTCCCAGGAACTCCTTAAATGGCCAAAACATGTGGAAATGTCTTGGAGTGAGGTCAGGACTATACAGGGGATGTGGCAATAACTCCCACTGAGTTCCTGTTGGTTGGGATAATTGTCTGCACAGTTTGTAAGTTGGCAGCAAGTTAGTGTTAATTTTCCAAGATCAGGTGTTGCATTAGAACAAACTGGACTCCTTTTAATTTTAACACATCTCCTGTTACACTGAACTTCCAGTACACATTATTATGCTGATCAATCCCTGCTCTCCGTTATCACCCAGATGAGGATGGGTTCCCTGTTGAGTCTGGTTCCTCTCAAGGTTTCTTCCTATTACCATCTCAGGGAGTTTTTCCYTGCCACCGTCGCCCTCGGCTTGCTCATCAGGGACAATCTTATCATTTTGATTCATACACATTGCATAAAAACTTACTTTGTTTTATTGTGTAAAGCTGCTTTGCGACAATGTCAATTGTTAAAAGCGCTATATAAATAAAATTGACTTGACTTGACTAGAATGAGAATTACTGCAGTGGGATCCAAGCCACCTTGACCAGGATCGCCATTCATGGACATACGGTCTTCTTTTAAACATCTGCACTGTTCATATGCTTTTCTGTGGGTAAGAGTCTCATCAGCGTATGCGCTTGAAGTGTTCTGTAAATATTAATCGGTTTTACGCCTTCATTCTCAAGAAATTTCATCACCAGTCCCGGTTTGACTCGAACGCCCCTTGTAGATGTCATTGGCTATGGGTACTTAATGCAAGTCGTGGTCTGAGAATGAGCAAAGAATCTACCATTCATTCATTCCTTCATTCATTCATTCCTTCATTCATCTCTTTATCCATCCATCCGTACTGGTACTTCCAGATCCCACGCATCCCATCCCAGGACCACCGGGCATGATGTGGAAATACACTCTTGCGCATGAGACGCCATTGTGCTACCAACAAAAGTAATTATTAATATTAAACAAAACTCTTTCTTTGTTTTAATATGGTTAAAAAAAGGACAGTACACTTTTAGTTCTAGTAATAATAGAATGTTCTTTATGCTCTTGCCTGATCAGCAGAATTCATTATAATGAACCCCAAAAAAGACCAACAATCAGCAACCTATACAAAGATAAGCATGAATTCTTATTCTTACACTTTTTAGGCAAATCCTCATGGGCACCGACTAATCAATAAATAATTTACGAAGGTAAAACTGATGATATTTGCACATCCAACACTATAACGGCTTTCAAAAGCAAATATATCGCCCTATATTAACAATAAGCTCTATATTTAACACCGGCACGGTGGCTATGACCAAATAATTGCAAATCTTCCGCTATTCCCCAAACCCCCTCAGGTTACTCATTTATCAGATGGGCTTTTTATTCAGCATAACCACCAATAAATTAAAACGAGCTACTAAAGTAAGCATGAAATAAGCATTTTAAGTTAGACATACTGTAAGCTAGATATTAACTAGAGTTAATTCTATGGTGGTTTACCGGCTATTGTTTTTTTTTTCCGACCTCTATCCAGTAATTGGAATAAAAGTGTAGCTCTCGCTTGTTCCTGTTCTTTGCTTAGTTTTCACTTTTCTGCTCCACTTTTATGTTTGTTTGGCTGCCAGGGCTTTTTTTTTTTTTTCTTTTTGAAGGGAGCTGAATTGATCACATGATGAAATCAGGCGTTTGACATCATCACACATTGGCCYATTTGCCATTTCTGGAAATATTTACTAAAGCGAAATGAGGGGGGTGGAAAAAATGCAAAAGTTTCCACAGGATTAAGACAAACATGTGATCTTTCATGAAAAAAGATTTAATCTATATGTTAATTTTAAAGAACCTCCAGACGTAATGGAAAAGTCCAATATAATAATCATGCAGTAGATGTATTTGGCTAAGCTCTGAGCTAATGGAGTGGTGGTAAATAAGGTAAGCACAGTCCCACGGGCATGGACTCGTTCCGGCTGCGGGTCCACCGGGTGTTCGCACTCGCGCAGGCTGCGTTTTTGGCCCTTCTGCACTTCCACTGCTATGAGATCCGGAGTCTCTGATGGTGCGCTACTGCCTCTCGCTCATTGTTCTCGTTCTTTTATCAAGCGCAATAATCTGAGCTGTTGTGCAACATCCAATTTCAAGGATGCTGATAGGAAAACAACATTTGTATAATACAGGGTTGCTTACGGATCAAACAAACGAGAGCGGCGTCCAGAATGTGCCGCATTGTGCGACTGTATTGGCTGCTGCCTGCTTGCCTGCGCTCAATAGGCAGCTTAGCGAGCAGAGCGAAAAGAGTCATATAAGAAAAGCTACGATTCCCAGCCAGTGACCAGAATGCCTGATAAGGGCTGTGTCAATAGGCTGAGAGAAGAAGGATCATGGCCAATTATGTCATAGCCAGGCCAGTTGCCATGGCAAATCAGATTGAGCATTCCATGTAATATATTATTTACAGTCGAGGGTACCCCGTCCTTAACGTAATTGAATTTAAAACAGAAATGGAAATAAATAACGATAGTCGAACGTCGGCTGGCTCGGTGTTGCCTGTTTCCTCTTGTTTTTTTTTCTTTTCTTCTTTTCTTTCTTTCTCTCTCTCTTTATCTCTGATTTTAACTTGCTGCTGGCGAAACCAGACTTGGCCAAGTTTATAGAGCAGAACTATGCAGGTATCYCGAATTAAAAGGAGCTTTTGAAACGAGAGAAAAGCCTACAGCCAGATCTCAGACTATTTTTCTAATGCAAAAGGAATACAGTAGCATGCRAAGATCTAACACAGCCATACAAGGAAAAATCTGCGACGTTCCTGGCTCTGTAGGAGCTCAGTCTTTGGCAGATTGTGCGATTTTAAGGCAGTGTACGCG